>WNWU01000005.1:36385715-36408997 GCA_012654045.1 Ptyas mucosa
TAAAAAGTGGATAGTGGACCTTCAAATAAAAAACCTGATCAACACAGAGTAATAGACTCACCTTTTCACCTTTATGATCTTGTTAAAACATCAACACTATTAGTTATCATGACTTCAATTAATAACCATCAATGACCTAACTCCAATTAGTAGAGCCGAATGTCAGACTATTATCTGGGGCAGCCTTTCTAATAGGATTTTCTTCCAGATATGTGGACTTCAACTCGCAGAATTCTCAGAAGTGTTCGTGCTGGTTGAAGAATACAAGGAACTGATGTCCACCCACCTTGAGAATGTCATGTTGACAAAGACTAACCTTCAGGAAGATAACCTATGGTACTTCTTTAACACTGTATTTTAGAAAAAGTAATCTTTCAAGTAATATGAGGTAATAATATCCACAAAAATTATTTCTTCTTTTTAAAAAAACAACTATGACATGTTTGCAGTGGTGAAATCTAAATTTTTTTACTACTGGTTCTGTGGGTGTGGCTTGGTGGGCGTGGTGTGGCTTGGTGGGCGTGGCAGGGAAAAGATACTGCAAAATCTCCATTCTCACCCCACTCCAGGGAAGGATACTGCAAAATATCCATTCCCACCCCACTCCAGGGAAAGGATACTGTAAAATCCCCATTCCCTCCCCACTCCTGGGAGAAGGATATTGCAAAATCTCCATTCCCACCCCACTCTGGGGCCAGCCAGAGGTGGTATTTGCTGGTTCTCAAAATTTCCAGTACCAGTTCTCCAAACTGCTCAAAATTTCCGCTACTGGTTCTCTAGAACCTGTCAGAACCTGCTGGATTTCACCCCTGCCTGTTTGACATTTGAAATATGCTGTGCCTGACAAATACAGTAATATTAAAGAAAGCCAACATTTTCTTCCAATAGAAGTTAAGAGCAAGGAAATCTTTTCCTTACAGAAATTTCTTTCTTAAATGGGTGAAGAGTGAGGAAAACAGAAAAAGACATTGCCTCTCGGAGAGATAGAGGAGGGAATCCAAGAGATCAAGACTTTCATCAGTTGAATGAAAACCTTACCTCAAATTCAACAAAAAGATCAAGAAACTCAGGTAAAACAAAAACCTTAATATTCTATTCCTAAAATCAGTTCCAATTATCTTTAACTCAGCAAATGAACCAAAATGAAGTCTGCAGAAGTCTGCAGAAGTAGTCACTGCACAGGAAAGATTACTCAACAGACTGGGAATTGGAGAGATGGGGAAACATGCTGCTATTAATAATGGGAAAGGTCATAGCTTAGAGCAAAAGCAGTCCAAGACACTTTGTTGACTGAGCCAGAGCAACCAAGAGCAGAACCTCCCATTGGTATGCACAATACTAGATGTTAGGTAAGTTATTTTGACTCATAAGGCTACTTACAAGTGTCTTTTCTCTTCACCAGGTGCCAACATAGAACAATGATAAGTTAAATAACAATCTGTCACCATTTTGACACACAAAATCAAATGCATGAGACAGTTGCCTCATTCTGCTAAATCACAGAGTAAATGGCAAAAGTCTCCTGAAGTAGGCTTGAAAGTATCATCTTCCAGGCTTACATCACATCTAGACCTCCTCAGAGGTTCTCAGAAACAACATTTTGAAGACAAGAAATAGCTGCTCAACTAGCATCAGATAATTATTATGTTGTCACATGGCCAATACAGGGTTGACTTTAAATTCCTTTCTTGTTTGTTCATTCTTACAATGGTTGATTGGTTGTTACTTGTTAAAATTCACAATATAAAGAAATACTGTTCCATGCCCATCAGACTCAAGAGCTGAAGAAACAGGTTGGCCTCCTGCCCTCTTTGCCATGCCAAGTTAGGCAGGAGCTCATATATCTTGGCACGTATCCACTAGTATTCAGGATATGTTGCCTTGAGGAAATTAAGGGACTGACAGTTCCATATGGGGGGGTCCAGAATGTTCAATAACAAATATTTAATATTTATAGAGCAATTTACAAAAATTTCCTTCTTCAAGTTAAGCTCCACTTAATGGATACTTCCATGTAATTGTATTGGCAATAACACGGCAGTGGTTTGTCACTGCCTTCTTCTGGAATGTTGCAACCTTTCTCCCATTCAAATACTAACCAGGCCTAAATCTGCTTAGCTTTTCAAGAATTCAATTATTGGCTTTTAGAAAATTAGTTACAGTACATGTTTCAATGCCACAGGGAGGGTGGGACATACATCCTGGAACACAAAACCAAAATGTAAGTTTTGCTGTGAATAGACTCCTGCCCAAATAATTCTTGGTCTCATTGGAGGCAAAAGAGTCAGCCATCCCTCTGGCTGATTCAAAGATATTGCCTTACTTTAAAATCTTGTGTTGTAAAAATTGAAAACAAACAAACACTGTGCTCTAGCCATTCTGTGCATCTGTCTAAATTGGTGACAATTATGCCAAGAAGCTAGTGCTAGAGATCACCATTCATGCATATGGAACTTTTTGAGGTCACCATCACTGCCTCCATGGACTACTAGACCATTCAAACAGAAGAACGTTTTCTACACAAAACTTTCAAAATCTCAAGCCATTTATCAATTAATTCAAAATACAGCCAAGACTGAAGCACAGAAATATGTACAGTATACAGCAAATGGAATGAGTAAAATTATTATACAGCTGGATAGGTAAAAGCATCTGAAAGAAGGAGCCATTTTGCTCATACAAATGCACGTATCTGTATCAAGTGGACACCCTCATTATTTCTGATTGCTGGCTTGTTTTGTTTTTTGTATTGCAAAATTTTACATATCTAATTTTCAGAGGTTCCAAAAACCTAGTACTGCTAACTGCAAAATACAATCCGTGGCAATCTGGATCTATTTCTGTAACTTGAATCATTTGAAAGTGAAAAGGTGGTGGAGTGAAAAGATGCAAAAAACAAGACCTTAAAATATTAGGTGTCTTCCTTGTGCATGGGACTCTCCTCTCCAGTAGGTTTTTAATTTAAAAAGAATCAATGGCTGGTTTACAAAAAGTTAGTTCTTGAAGCAAAACACACTTTAAAACTAAATCTTGACATATTGCACATATTTAATGCCTTACTAGATTTATAGTTCAAAGAGCCTTCTTCAAACCCTTACTAGATTTATAATTCAAAGAGCCTTCTTAGTAATAGAATCTTAAATAGGAGATCAATTGTTTTGTCTGTGTGTGTGTGTGTGTGTGTGTGTGTTAATAATCATGGTTTTAAGCTCTAATGATACCAGGAAGACGTTCACTAAGTAGTTTAGATATGCATTTGAGCTTTTTTAAAATTTATATTTCATTTCAGGGGTGAAGGAAATAGAGAAGGGGGATTCAGAATGCAGAGCAGGAAGAAGTACACTGTCTTTGCTTTAAAAGCTATAAAGAATAAAATGCAAAAAGCTGGATTCAGATCCAGTTCCATTTTATATACGAAAGCAAACATTCAGCAATAAGAAAAGGGCCCCACAGCCTGCAGTCAGTCTAAAGTGCTGTGCTGATTTCATGAGTCCAACCCTTAGGTGAGACTTAGGAGCTGTGCAATTCAACCGTTAGTAGCAC
The DNA here is from genome assembly GCA_012654045.1 of Ptyas mucosa. Lineage (NCBI taxonomy): Eukaryota > Metazoa > Chordata > Lepidosauria > Squamata > Colubridae > Ptyas > Ptyas mucosa. Next base: position 36,389,259 of record WNWU01000005.1, read on the forward strand.
ATTTAGGCAGAAGCTAGTCTTAGCGTTCAGGATGATGCTTCTCAGTACTTGGAACACTGTTAGTTTTGCAGAACACGGCTTCATTTTCAACAGTATCTAGTACAAGGAGCTTTCCCAACTTCTCCCACACCGATGGGATTCAAAAGCAACAATATGAACATATCCCTGGGAAACAGGTATCGACCTTAAAAAAAAAGAAAAGAAAAAAAAGGTGGGGGTTTACAACACGAGCATTGATATAAGGCTATAAGTCGGAAAATAGGCCTTTTATCACAACCGTATCTATCGGCCGGGGACAAGTTGATTTTTCAAAGTAGCAGGCCTGATTTCTTCGCCTGCAGACCTGCTCTCCTTTCTTTAACTGCTCCCCAGCGAGCGGGGTGCCAGGGGAAATAGCACCCCGACTGTAAATGATGCCTACCGGCTTCTTAGCTGTTCCACTAAGAGAGAGATGCACTTTCTTGGCGATTTTTTTTTTACGTGTGTAGTTTCTTCTTCTTACCTTCAGCTGGAAAGGCTGAATCTCATTCAAACTTTGTTTCCTGAGCTGCTTGGTGAGGATCTTGAGCATGGTACAAATCCAAGGAGCCAGGGAAGAGTTAAGCCCGCGCTCGCATCTAAAGCGCGTACAGTCGGCGCCGAGCAACTGCAGGTACACCCCACTTGTGGCTCGAGTGGCATATGATCTACCGAGAAATACGATCGTGCGCCTTTCTTCTTCTTTTTCTTTTCTTTTCTTTTTTTGTGCACCCCTATAACATCCCGGATCTGGTTGCTAATGCACAACTTCCTCCCCCGTCTGCTCCGTCGAAACCACTAATGGGTTTACTTTTGTTTTGTTTTTTTCAGAGGGCGAATGTCTTGCTTTTCCAAGCTGCAGAAGGACGCCAAGGTAGCAACCCCGACAGCAGCTAGCAGGGTTTCTACTCCAAGAGGGAGGAGGACACTAGATGCCGAAAGAGTTAAACAGGAGATGAGAAAGCTTTCGAAACTAAGGCCCGGAGCTCTGCTCATGGTCTAATTATATGTCATTTCTCTTCCTTTCCTGCACAGCGCCGGTCGCTCCCGCGCGCTCTTCTCCCCGTCTCCTTTTCCTTTTCCACGCTCTCCTCGCGCGCGTACGGCCGCCTTTCTCTTTCTCTCTCTCTCTCTCTCTCTCTCTCCTCGGCGTTCTTGCTATATGAAACTTGCAACAAACAGGACCCGAAGACCGGGCGCCGCCGATTGGACAGCCAAGGCGGACTATGTCAATTTCAGGGGGCCGGGTTTCCATTTAAAGGGAAACCAAAAGAAGAACCGAGCAGGTATCGCCGTTTCCTCTCTCTCTACTTCTCTCCCACAAGTAGGTTGTCGCCGATCTGAAGAGGGAGGAAGACCCGGGATGTCCTGCATCTCCTTCGCTTTGAAAGGGTTTCTCCCCACCCACCCCCCCATTGAAAGTTAAGGTGTTGGCGGCGCAAGAACCAGCCAGCGATGGAGAATTGAAACCTTAACAGGGGTTCCTCCTCCCTCCCTCCCTCCCTTCCCTTCTGTACAGTCTCGGGTTTCTCCCTTTACGGGGTACAAAATGTGGTGTATCTTTTAGCGTTTTTTTTTAATAAAGACTTTAATCACCATCCTCTTTGCTTCCAATTGAGGACTTAAACCCCCCTCACTTCTCATTGCTCCGTTGTATAAATTCAGAATAATATGGGATATTTACAAAGAATATTATATCCTAGAAAGAAAGAATTTATGGCTATACACATTTTAAAAGGTTGACTCAGCCTTCCATCCTTCCAAGGTGGGTAGAATGAGGACCCAAATTGTTGGGGGCAATATGCTAATGCAATATGTTAATATGCAATATGCTATATGCTAACTTTGTAAACCGCTTAGAGAGGGCTGTAAAGCACTTTGAAGCGGTATAGAAGTCTAACAAATAATAAATAAAAGCATCATTTTGTTGGACTATAATTCCCAGACATCCCAATTATTATGATTGGTCACACAGTTAGCCAGATATTTGGATTGGATATGGCATTTTTACCAATCTAATGAAGCCTTCCAAGGACTTGGAGTAGGCAGATGTGGATTTCTGATGGTATTAAACGTACATTCACAAGCTGTAAGCTGTTCCGAGTAAAGCTGCCTTTTGCAATTGACTGATCATGAATTGGTCAATGCCGATCAAGTTCAAGTGGGGCTCCATTTGTTTGGGGATTGCACTCAAAGCTTCTATAACTGTTGGTATTACCTTTGCTTTCTTTTGCCACAGTCTACTTCCAAGTCTTTGTATTTTGTTATCTTTTCCAGTACTTTCCCTTTTATTCAGCTGTCTCCAGGTACTGTCAGGTCCGCTATCCAGACATATTTTTCTTTCTTTCTTATCGACATTTGTTAAGTTTGGAGTGTTATGTGGCAGGTGCCTGTATGTTTGAATTCTAAAGTCCCAGAACACTTAAGCGTCTTCATTTTCAATTACTTTTCTGTATTTTATGATCCCTCCAGTTCTTGCTTGCAGGCAAATCCTATTTCTTGCAGATCTTCCAATGCACCATTGCTGACATTTTGTTGTGCCATTGTTTGTAACCAGCACGCAATGTTCTGCAACAGCTAATTAGGTGGTCCACGGTTTCTTCAGTTTCTTTGCAGAGCTGGCACTTGCTGTTTGTTGCTGTCTTCGCAATTATGGTTCCTGGTGGCTTGGTGTTGTGTAGCCAGAATTAGTCTCTTTATCTCTTTCTTCAACTTTCCTGCTCTTAGACATTGCCAGGTTTTGTTATCTTCTGTTTTGTCTGCTATTTATATGTACTAGCCATGCAATACTTTGTCTTCCCATGTCTCTTTTCAGTACTTCATGTGGTCTTTCATGTAGGCCAGTTTGAGTAGTCTCCAATACTTCCTGGTCTACTAGCTTCAGTTCCTCTTCCTCACTGTCCTTCAGATATACTTCCAATGCCCTTTTTTCTTCTTCAACCATCTGGTGTACTTGCAACATTCCACACATGCTTACTTTCCTTGGTAAGTAGTATCTGTCAATGTTTCTATGAGGATGTCATTAATTTTCTGGTCTTCCTATCCAGGTCTTTTAGTTCTGCTTAAGTCCAGTCCACTATTCCAGCTATGTATCTAATGACTGGAATTGCCCAGGTGTTTATTGCCTTGATGGTATTTCCTCCACTAGATTTGGACTTTAAGATCTTCACTCTCTTTTCACTTCTAACCTTTTTATTGACTTCAGTGTGCTTGATGTTGTCAGCTGGAAGGATGCCCAGATATCTGTAGTAGTCATTTCCATCCAGACTCTTGATGTTATTTCCACAGGGGATCTAGTTTTCAGTATTTTGTCCTGTTTGATGTTGAGCATGGCACATTTGTCCAATCCAAACTCCATTGCAGTATCTTGGCTGTATATAAACAGTATTGAGCAGCAATTGTATTTCAGATAATAGTGCTTTTCCACACACAGTTGTTTTCAACTAGAAGTTGTTGGACTGCATCAGCTACCACACTCTAGCTTTTAAAAAGAAAAGTAATATGGAGTAAAGGAGGGGTTTATTCTTTTCCTACATCAAATGCCATGATTAGTTGATTGTGTGCCATCAAATTGGTATTGATTCCTAGTCACCATATACATTTTTCTTCCACGATCCTTAACTTGATCCTTCCAGCTGTGCATCCATTACCACTGTACTTCAGACCATTCACTTTGCTGCTGGTTATCCTAATCCCATGATGGCAAACCTCTGGCACATGTGCCACAGGTGGCACGGAGAGCCATCTCTGCACGCACGTGAGCCAACACCCAAGTCAGCTCCACCACACATGCCCGCACGCCTCCCGCTGGCCAGCTGATTTTTAGGTCTCTGCCGGGAGGCGCACACACATGCACAGAGGGTGGGAGGGTGCGCATCGGGGGTGGGAGGGTGCGGCTCCCCCCACCTCCCCATTTTTGGTTCCAGGAGGCTTCAGGGAGGCCTGCTAGCACCAAAATGGGGGTTGCGTGCACATGCATGGGGGAAGCACAGGGGGTCACACACACATGCATGGGGTGAGAGTGCAGAGGGGTCGTGCACACATGTGGGGGGGCAGGGCCTGCAGGGGCATTGCATTATGGGTGTCAGCACCCAAGGAAAAAAAGGTTCACCATCACTGTCCTAATCTTTTCTTTCCAGCTGCCTTTTCCGATATTAGAGCTTTCCCCAATGTGTCCAAAGTACTTTGGCACAATGTGTCCAAAGTAGAATGATTTGAGCCTGATATTTGTGCCTCCAGGGAGAACTCTGGATTGATTTATTCAATGAGCCAATGTTTGTTTTCTCAACTGCTCTGTTAATCTAATACCGATGTTCGAAAATGTCAATACTCTTTCCATGCTGATTCTTCAAAGTCGAACTTTCATTTCCAGAGTGTCACAGGGAATACCACAGACTACAGTATCCTGATCTTTATAGATTTAGCATCTGATTATTTTTTTCCAATGCCTTCATGGCTGAACACATACGGAGTGTTAATCTGCAGCATATTTCTTAACTTGTTCCTTTACTATTGATAGTTGAGACTAAAAGCCATAAACTAACCAATACTTAAGTACATTCATTGTCAATTATAAGATTTGTGCTTGTACTTGTCATTCAAGTGACTACTTTATATTTTATTTTAGTCCCATTTTTTTCACTGTGCCCTTTTATTACTAGTGCTTGCAGATCCTGCGATATTTAGTTATCAGGATAGTGTCCACACAGCTCAGGCTATCGATACTTATTTCTCCAATTTTAAAACCACACTCATCTTCTTCCAATCCACCTTCCCTTATATAGTAATAGCTTTAGATTTATATACTGCTTCACATTGCTTTTACAGCCCTCTCTAAGTAGTTTACAGAGTCAGCATATTGCCTCCAACAGTCTGGATCCTTATTTTACTGACCTTGGAAGGATGGAAAGCTGAGTCAGCCTTGAGCCTGGTGAGATTCGATCTGCCAAATTACAGGCAGCCGGCGGTCAGCAGAAGTAGCCTGCAGTACTGCATTCTAACCATTGTGCCACCACAGCTCATATTTTCAGCATATAGATTGGATAAATAAGGGGAGAGTATACAGCCTTGTCTCATCCTTTTTGCCGTAATTGTTTTTACATTACTACTCTACTCACAGTGAAGGGATTTGTACAATGCTTCTCCCAATTATCCAGATGATGCATGCATATGTTGCTGCAATTGCCAACATCCAGCCTGAATAACCGGGTTATTCAGAAACCCAATATTGCTTAGTCATTCAGTAACCACCATCATTATATAGGTCTGTCATGATCCAGTAGCAGCTATCTATGTAATGCACTCACTCATTCATTTACACTCTCAGTCTTAGTCACAGCCATACAGAGCAATAGTGAAGAATCTTCCTTTACTTAAAGAGAGATTCCAAGCACACTTTTACATCTGAATAAAACCAAAGCAGTGGTATAGAATAAGTTCACCCAGCTTGGTGGACATATAAAGAGGAAGGAAAGAAGGAAGAAGGAAGGAAGGAAGGAAGGAAGGAAGGAAGAAAAGAGAAAGAAAGAGAAATCCACATGCATACATTAATTCAGAAGATTTTAAAGACTAAGGTACAACTAAAGCTAGAACATAATAAAATTATGTTGTAACTATAGAGTAAGAGTTTATTTTAAATTGCCAGAAAAAGCCACTTGAGTTACATAATTCTAAACTTTTGATTTAGTGGTCTTAATCTGAGAGGTGGAGGGGGTAAATTAATAATACGTACAATCCTTCCTTTATTTCAACGCATAGCAAATCTTTCTCACAGGGACTAGGAGCTCTTCAGTCGTGTCCTGATGTCACCACCACTATCTCTTCAAAATGTTTATGGAAAATGTTAATTTTCCATTCCTTTCTGTCTGGGAATGGTTAACTATTTTACGATATGGTTATTTGTAAGAGACTTCTTTTCACATATGTTGCCATATAACTTTTCGGTAAGAATATAAACATTTTTTAGTAGCTCTTCACTTTACTGTCGATGTAAACCATCATCTGAAGTGAAATGTATTTGAACATAATCCTGTGAGACAAGCGCAGCCTAAGAAACATCTAAACAGTCACCTCAGGATATCTTTCTAAAAATAAAGCTTTTCTGTTGCTGATGTTCTTGTGTGCAATAAATTAAAAAGTCAGTACTAATCTAAAAATGTTTTTGTCCTCAGTCACATGACCTTCCTGTCACATGACCTGTAAATCACTAACTGTGGCATGTGGGTTACAAACGGGGGAGGAGGGGGGGAAACCAAGGAGGTTTACTCTTTTGTAATAAGATTGCAAGCTGATTAGGGGGAAATCTGCCTTTTTCTATGGGTCTCCCATTGCAATGATTCCCATTTTAATCCCATTATCCCATCCTACAAAACCATACTGGGACCTATAGTCCAATTCCCAAATTATATTTAAATAACACATCCCTGTTATTAAAGATAACGCATGATAAAAGAATTCTATTTTGTACAGATGATATAAATAGATCATTCGAAATAACTGGGTGGGGGCTGAGGTGAGGTTGGCTTTCAGTTTTACTTTTCACCTACCCAGAAGGACATCTAGCTGGATTACATTTACTTCTAAGGAAATGCACAAAAGGCCTTTCTCCGCTTTTGGTACATAACAGGTAGTCCTTGATTTACAAGGGTTCATTTAGGGTCTGTTCAAAGTTACAACGAAATTGACAAAAAGTGACTTACGACTGTTTTTCACACTTATGACTGATGCAGCGCCTCCATAGTCACGCGATCAAAATTTAGACACTTGGCAACTGACTCATACTTATGACAGTGGCAGTATCCTAGGGTCATGTGATCACCTTTTACAACGTGGTGGTGCAGCGGACTAAAGTACTGTTAAGTAGCACTTAGCTGCCAGCTTCCTGCAATTACTGCGAGTTCAAATGTCACCAGGCTCAAGGTTGACTCAGCCTTCCATCCTTCCAAGGTAGGTAAAATGAGGACCCGGATTGTGGGGGCAATAAGCTGACTTTAAATAAAAAAGAACACCACTTGGGGGGGGGGCCAAAAGCCCTACTAAGCCCTACTAAGCAAGTATATACAAAAGTATGACAGTTATTGCTTAATGCATTGTAAGCCACCCTGAGTCTCTGGAGAAGGGCGGCATATAAATCGAACAAATAAATAAATAAATAAATAAATTTTCTGACATGCAAAGTCAATGGGAAAGTTAGATTCACTTACTAACTTAACAACTGTGGCAGTTCACTTAACCATGGCAAGAAAGGTTGTAAAATGAAGCAAAATTCACTTAACAAGTGTTTTGCTTGGCGACAGAAATCTTGGGCTCAGTCAAGGTCATAAGTCGAAGACTACCTGTATAAGAAGTAGGCAGAAGTAGATTTTTTTTAAAAAAAAAGCAGTTTGATTTAATTCAATTAGTATTTAAAATTAATGACAACAAAATTAAGTTCATTAGATACTGCTAATATTTTCTTACCATGTCATCAATCATTTATAATTTGGCGGCAGTGTTTAAAGAAGTTCTGTAAACAGATGGACAACATCAAGTTCCAAATGATTAGATAAACTTCTCTATTACTACAGCTATATCAGGATGCAGGATCAGTGACTGCTTGCTAATAGCATAAACTTAATAGGCTAGTCAGGATTGTCCAGTTCAGAGCAATCCCTGACCTGGTCATGGAAAACTGGATGGAGCAGGATCAAAGGAGAGTTATTGAGATGACAAGATTGTTGGACTTAAGCCCTAGGAAAATCACTTAAAGAAGCTGGGCATAGTTAATTTGCAAAAAAAAAAAAAGAAGGCTAAAGGAGATATGATTATGGTGTTCATGCATATATAAAGCCGTCATGTGCAGGACTGAGCAGACCTGCTTTCTGATGAAACCAAAAACAATGTTTTAAAAAAAGATTCAACCTGAATGCTAAGAGGAATTTCTTACAGGGATAGTTGTGTGGGAAAAAAATGGAAGACTTGTTCCCTGGAGATTTTCAAACAGGCTGAATAGGGTTTAGAGATTACCAAATGAGCAAGTAATTGGATCAGATAACCTAGAGGCTCCCATTCATATGACAAGATTTGAATTATTATTATTATTTTAAATGAGCGGATAAAAAAAGCCTACTCATTTCCTTTTCCTAATGTCTAAATATTCCTCACAGTCTGTCATGGGGCCTATCTTGTTTGTTTGTTTATGGGCACTCATCTCATATACATAACATATATATAAGTTATATATAAGGATAACAATAATATAAGAATAAAAATAATAAAAGATAATAGTTATAAAAACAAAAAAAACCAAAAGTAATATAAGAATAGCATTGGAGAAGTTTACCCATGCTATCAGGGCCTCAGGCTCTATGGCAATCAAAAGGTCAGCAGTTCGGCAGTTTGAATCCCTAGTGCCACATAACGGGGTAGGCTCCCATTACTTGTCCCAGCTTCTGCCAACCTAGCAGTTCGAAAGCATGTAAAAAATGCAAGTAGAAAAATAGGGACCACCTTTGGTGGGAAGGTAACAGCGTTCTGTGCGCCTTTGGTGTTTAATCATGCCAGCCACATGACCATGGAGACGTCTTCAAAGCACTGGCTCTTCGGCTTTGAAATGGAGATAAGCACCACCCCCTAGAGTCAGGAACCACTAGCACATACGTGCAAGGAGAACCTTTGCCTTTACCTAAAAGACTGCAGGATCAGGGCAAGCCGAATTCCGGGGGATGATGTGTCAGAGTAGCTACTACAGGAAAGGCTCTCTCTTCATGGGCCTCTGTATATATTTCCACAGAACCTGAAACATGCTTCTCTAACCAGGTATCCCAGGACGGGTAGACACCCACCAGGGAGGCAGTCCCACCATTAATCTTGAATCATTTAAGGAATGATGAAATTGCCTAGATCCAATTATAAGCAGAAGACGAGCTGTATTACTTCTCAATAAATAAGTAACTGCATAAATGTCTCTATGAATGGAGAAATGTAGAGATGTGTAGGTGGATAAATAAATGAAATTCAGCAGCCAAATATACTTGGATGTGAATGAGATCTAACGATTTTGGTCTACTTTCTTTTTTAAAAAAATAATGGCAATTCCTTTGTCTTTAAAATTAGCTTAAAATTATTAAGCCTTCCTTCTCAACCAAGTATCCTCCAGAATCCAGATGAGTTAGACTACAACTCCCTTCAATTTCCCATGGATATCAAATGAAGGAGAAACGTTCAAACAACATCTAATGGCAGTATTTGTTTGTTGCAGATGAAGATCTGACTTGTACCGAATATTAAACCATAATGCAGTTGCATTTTCAGTTGTGAACTCCTCTTTATGCAAAATTATGGAGAGAAGCAGTTTTGGCAAGGTGCCGTACCTTGCTGCTCCTTTTTCCTGATTTGATTAAATGCAATCAATAACATTCTCAGTAGAAATCAAAGGGAGATTCAGATTTCTCCTCCCACTTTCTTTCTTCAGAAATAGAATGAAGGTTTGACAGAATACTAATATATATCTGTAAAAGTATATGATTGGAGAACATGCAGGGCAGCAATATATGTGAAAAGGATCTCCGCGTTTTATGGATCAAAAGCTGAACATGAGTCAACACAGTTTTTAAAAAGGAACAAATAGAACTTTAATGTCAAGTTTACTGCCAAGATCAAGAGAAATAATTATGTAATGACTTCCACAGAACTCTTTTATGCACTGTAGGTTTATGAACTTTATCACTCAAACTGGTCCAGCTGGACTCTGCCACCATGAATCTGAGTTTCTTCTTCCTATTTGTGTTCGGGGAAAAATAAAACCAAAAGTAGTAGAGATACTCTATCTCATTCTGCAGTCACTCGTGCTTTCTATTGTAGAAAGTTAGCACCTACTCCTTTCCTAGAAGAATGAAATATTTTAGGAAATATTAAAAAGGCAGAATATTATGATTCCCTGGATGAGAAATGGAGAAGCATGTTTTAAAGACGAAGCAGCTTCCACCTTCTTGCTCCCTCACCCTTTGTCAATGGGCCAGAGGCAGAAACTCAATTCCCTCCCATCTTTGTCAATGGACCATCATTTGCAACACAATAGGATCCATCTAGCAGCAGAAACTAACACAATAGGACCCATCTAGCAACAGAAACTCAAACCATGTGATCCTGTCCACCATTAAACCATCTTTCCAAGCAATCTTCTTGTTTCCAGTGTCTTTTTCCCCACTTGGAGCTGAACCCAGAAGGATATTTCTTCTAACACTGTCATTTTGGCTAGAGACCAGAAATTAACAGAGTCTGGTTTTGAACACCCCATTAAACCATGATTCAGGCAAATTAACCTAAATGTTGGTGTTATTTAACCACAATTTAATCCATTGTCCACGTTTGATCACATTAGGTAAAACTACAAAATAATTTAGCATGTCACGTGAATGAAGTCACTGATATAAGGCAGAGTTTATAAATCACAATAATCGGGTTCACCCAGGATACTAAATCAAACAAACGGCACTGTGATTTAGTGCAATATGTATGTATAAAGCCAACATAAACTGGAAGGAAGGGGGGAATGGTTGACTTAACACAAACTGCTTAAAGATCTGGCTGTTCTCCCAGACCCTAAAAAACTCTCTGGAGTCAGGCAGCCTTGAAAAATTGAAATAATAAATAAATAAATGTCACATCAGAAATGACTAATTTGTTTAAATGATCACAGTTACAATTATATAATTAGGAGAAAGAAGTAAAGCAGGATACTGACTTTAAAGGACTATGAGTGCTGAGATCTCTCCTCAAAGACATCCTTTATTTAAAGAGCAGTAAGCGAAACATTTTGATCTGGTGACCCTCCCATGTATTTTTAATTGCAACAATAGAGGAATGCCTTGTCATTAACTTATTTGGCCATGTTTTTCAACCTCCCAGTCTATCCTCTGGCTTTAGCTTTCCTTGCAACTTCCCATCCAAGGAGTAACTAGGTCTGACCCTGCTTCGCTTTTTCCATGAACAGATTTAAATATAAAAACCACCGTAAAAGAAAACAACAAGGTTTGAAGTTGCTGTAGAATCATTAGCTCCCAGACAGCAGATTGAGCAGGCTATGGTATGTGCCCCCTCTAGAGTTGTGTTCAGCTCCTACCCCACTCTGTTTTGACAAAGAGTCAGGACCTTCATCTTTAGCCAAAATTTTTCAGTTAAATTGGTTAATGGTTGATCCTTACTCTTAATTTATTTTTTTTTACTTGTTATTGTTAGTCACCTTAAGTGCCCTTGGTTGAGAATGCTTTCATTTGTTCCTCCCTTGCCTGAGCAACAATACAAAAGCTTCATGCTACTTATTATAAGGGCTTATGCTTCTCCGAGTATAGCTTGTCAGTCAACTCTACCTCCAAGAAGGCTTTGAATTGAAAATGGTCTTTGGAAGGAGCATAAGAAACAGCAGGAACTCATAGTGAAAAGATGTCCAGCTGCCATAATCCCTGGGACTGGTGGCTAATGTCTCCACTGATTTCCTGGCATTCTTGGTCCTTCTGCTTCTCTTTCTCCTTCTCTGTCCTATTTGGTGACAATAGGAGTCACAGACTGTCAGATATTGCCTACGTATGATGCCCCAGGCACCAGAAGGTGTTAAGTCTTCTAAGTCTACAGACATCCCATGTGACTGTATAAACCAATGAACTCCCTTATTGGAGTCATACCCACAAATCAATTGGATATCTTCCCTAATTTCTTCCCATCCATCTCAGCAAGACAACGGTGAACTTCTCTCCCTCTCAACCTCTGAGTCATACAGTTAGGGTAACAAATTGCAACAGGACACCCTGTTCATTATTGTATATTTGTAAATAATAAAATAACTTTTAAACCCGAAGCTGTATGGCCTAAATAACTTCCGCATAGACTGAATGAGCACGACCATCAGTATATATCTGACACAGACCATCAGGGTTGGGGAGCATCAGACTGAAAAGGGATAAATTAATGCATGGCTCAAATGAGGAACATGGTGGGTTCTGCTCATTTTAGAAACATCATTTGCTTGGGAACCTTAAGATCCCTGGAATGCATTTATGGGTTTGAGCTGAATTCAGACTTCAGATGCCCTGAAATTCAAACAATGGTGTTGGTTTGAATTTAGAGGATCCGATATTCTTTCTGGCTTAGCAGAAAGTGCTTAACACCTCTTCACCAACTACAAAATGAGACAGGTTTGACTAATCCTCTGGGTAAATCTTGCACACGCTGACTAGCAATAGGCTGACTTGGCACCAGAAGACCAATTTTCTCCAGTCTGGTTTCCTTCAAATTGATTGGATTGCTACCTCCACTCTCCTTACTTAGTTTGCCAAAGGTCACGATCAAAGCTCTGCCATCTGCCCAATTTGCTCCAAGGATGCTCATTGACCCTACAGGCTGCCTGCCCCCATCTGTGCCTGCTCCGGTCCCCTCCTGCTTCCTACCTACTCAAGCAAATAAACCAGGCAGCCAGCAGGCTGTTGGTTTCTACTTACTGCCATCTGCTTTGTAAAGCCTATGTCACCACCTTTCCACCTCCTCCAGTCCCTGGCAGTGATCAACATGACATGTGGCAACAGCTTCTTATAGTCTGCACATGGGAATAAAAAAAAACGGGGGGGGGGCTTCCCACAGGGGTCAAAGCCAGCATGCAATGAAAAATATAAATTAAATTGGTGGGGAGATCATAAGAGCAAACCAGCTCTCATCTTTTCCATCTGGGAGCAGTTGCCAAGGGAGGAGTGTGGAAAAAGAAAATATTTGAACTGGTTTGTTTTTCCTGACTAGTTCACATCACTGCATGCTGTTCTTTGTGGTAGCAATTGGCTTTAGCTATGATAAGACTCAGGTTTTAAGAAGTCCCTAATTATTACATTCCTTCCTCAACCAACACATTCAGGAACAGGCTGTAACATTTAGTCTTTGGCAAAAACATTTGAAGGCACCCTGAAAGCCCTACTCTAAGATTTGGCGGGGTCTGGATGAGGCCCTGAGGATCTTGGGTTGTACATTTTGAAAGGATTTCAGCCATATTTATCATCTGCTCAAACTGTTCAGATCAGAGGTGGATTTCAGCAGGTTCTGACCGGTTCTGGAGAACCGGTAGCGGAAATTTTGAGTAGTTCGGAGAACCAGTAGTAAACATTCTGACTGGCCCTGCCCCCATCTATTCTCTGCCTCCCGAGACCCAGCTGATCGGGAAGAAATGGGAATTTTGCAGTAACCTTCCCCTGGATTGGGAAGGGAATGGAGATTTTACAGTATCCTTCCCCTGCCACGCCCACCAAGCCATGCCACGCCCACCAAGCCACACCCACAGAACCAGTAGTAAAAAATTTTGAAACCCACCACTGGTTCAGATGCTGATTCTTCAGATCAACACTGGAACATCTCCTCTAAAAATAGAACTGAGAGTTAGCCGGAGGAAGAAAACTCAGATTCTTTTTATGTTAGAATCTTCTCGTGCCAGGTTAACTCTATGGATTAAGCACCCCACATTTTTAAAAAAACGAGCAAAGGCTATCTGAATATTAGGGCTGAATATTTTCTGCTTTCTGTAATGAGTAATACTGAACAGCAGGAGGCAGCATGATACTTTGAAAGTCACCCTCACACTACAAAAGCCAAAGGAAGTGTCACAAGAGGGCAGCAAAAGTACATTAATGCTGCTAGTGCCTAGATTAGCTACAGATGAAAATAAAATACTACCTGCGGTATGGAATCTATTTATGATGGTATATGGATCATCACTATCCCAGAGCTAGAAGCTGCTCTAGATAATTTACTGAAGTGTTTCAGTTGGGTCAAACTTCAATCAGTGTTAAATACTGCAAAACAGTGCATGGCAGTTAAGCTAGTTACAAATAATATAGCCATCTTTGAACAATTGACTTACATGTTGCTAAACTTAATTATAGCTGAAATTATTCCTGTTCTCTGGGTTCGCCCATATTATGCATAAGCAGAGTTGTTAAGGGCCAGTACATGGAGACTAAATCCCAACAAGACAGAGACCTTGAGGGTGAGTTAGTGAGATACTTTTGACTATGAGAATTGGGGGATCTGTCCTTTCTGAATACAGGTAGTCCTCGACTTAGGATCACAATTGAGCCCAACAGTTCTGTTAAGCTGTTAAGTGAGACATTTGTTAAGGGAGCTTTGCCCCATTTTACGACTTTTCCTGCTACAGTTGTTACGTGAATCACTGCAGTTGATAAGTTAGTTACCTGGTTGTTAAGTGAATCTGGCGTCCTCATTGGCTTTGATCATCAGAAGATCGCAAAAGGGGATCACATGACCTTGGGGCACAGCAATGGTCATAAATACGAACCCAGTTGCCAAGCATCTGAATTTTGATCACATGGTCATGGGGATGCTGCAACGGTCATAAGTCACTTTTTTTTAGTGCCGTTGTAACTTTGAATGTTGTCACTAAATGAACTGTTGGAAGTCGAGGACTACCTGTGCAGCTGCATGCCTTCAGAAAGAACAGAGTTTGAAAGTGTTCCTGGGGACATCTTTGCTGTTTGGAGCTCAAATAACTTCCATAGCTAGGGATGCCTAGCACCAGCTTTTGTGATCTATCAACTGCAATTTTCCTGAACAAGGGTGTCATAGCTATGATGGTGAAGGCCAGGGGTGAAATGCTCCCGGTTCGGACCGGATCACCCAATCTGGTAGCAATGATGGCGGGTGGTTTGGAGAACCAGTAGCAAAAATCCCCCCCCCACACACACACACACCATGCTCAGCTGAGTCACACATTCATCAGAGGCTTTTTTTTTCTTTTAAAAGCATTTTTTCTACAACCTCTCCTGACGAAAAAATGCTTTTAAAAGTTTTTTTAAAAGTCTCTGATGATCGCGTGCCTCAGCTGGGATCCTCAGAGGCTTTTCAAAGCATTTTTTTGTGCAACCTCTTGGCCGAAGAGGTGGTTTAAAAAATGCTTTTAAAAAGCATGTGAGACTTTAAAAAGTCTCTGACGATCCCAGCTGAGTTGCCTGATCGCCAGAGGCTTTTCAAAGCATTAGAAAAAATGCTTTGAAAAGTTAAAAAAAAAAAAGTTGGCCACCCCCACCCAATCACATTAACAGCCCCACCACCACCAAGCCACGCTCACAGACCCAGTAGTAACACATTTTACATTTCACCCTTGGTGAAGGCATTGCTATTACAGGTAGCCCTTGATTCAATCATTTAGAGTAACCATTCAGAGTTACAGTGACACTGAAAAAAGTGACTTATAATCAGAACTTGTATTTAAAATCGTAGCAGCAGCCTCTGATTCACATGATCAAAATCTTGGCAACTGACATGATGGTTGCAGGGATCATGTGATTTCCATTTGCAACTTTCCCAACAGGCTTCCAACAAAGCCAATTGGGTAAGCTGGATTCACTTAATGGCCACACAATTCATTTAACTACTACAGTGATTTGCTTAACAACCATGGCAAAAAAAAGTCATAAAACTGGGCACGATTTGCTTAACAACTGCCATGCTTAGTAATGGAAATTATAGTTCCAATTGTGGTCATAAATCAAGGACTACTTGTATAATGTCCTCCATGTAGGATTCCTCTTGTGTTTGGTGCAGACTGTAGTATTGCTAAACCAACAAACAAAAACAACAACCCTGTGCTGGCTGCCAATCAGCAAGCCAGCCAGATAAAAGGCTTTGTTGGAGAAATATATATTGCCTTAAGTAACTTGGGACCAGCGTTAATCACATCGTCAATGCAGCTTCTCCTGCCTATGCCAAGAGCCACAGAATACAATCTTGCGGTTACCTGCAGGTGGGCCCTCCCTCCTCAATTTCATTCAAGAATGCTCTTCCCGTCGACTTTGTAAGGAACCCTTAACACCTTTCGAGCGCCTTTTGACATACCTTCATCCCACTCCTTGTCTGCACGTTTATATAGCATGAATGTGTATATCTATGTACATATATCTATATTCTTTCTGTTTCTCACTTTTAAAACTGAAACCCTTTTAATCTTTTGTTTGCATTTGGAATTCTACTCTTGACTGTAAACTGTTTTAATATTTCTGGCAGAGGGAAGAAATAGACAAATATAATACAATAATATAAATAAGGAACTGCCTGGGTTGACTTGCACAACATAATAAGATTAAGATGTGATTGTCTGGTCTTTGGCTCAGTGTCCTGTGATGGGAGCCATGGGCTTCTGCAGGGGGCAGGTGACATTACACATGTCATGATGTCACATATCTCAACATTATTGCCTAAATTATATAATTCATACCATTTTTATATGGAAGGCATGGCACTGTGACTGTCATTGTACCAGACAAGAATGAACATAGCTCTAACTGGCAAAAGCTATCCCTGGTCACAATAAAAGTGGTTTGCCAAGCCTGGCAATCAGGGATTAATTCTGACAATAAATGCTTGTTCTATTCTTAACCAACTTCCTACATCTCATTAGATTAATTAAGCAGAACTGGCTGTGTTAAAACATTAAGTTATAAACCATGGCTGATTAACTGGCTCTTTCTGAATTGATTTCTAGTTGTTTTATAATGTATCTCTGACAGGATTACACAAAGGGAAAGATAAGCTGACAATTATACACAAGTTTCATTTAACCATAATATGATTTGGTTGGGTCTCGCTCACCCTACTGACTATAGGCATCCGTTGTGGGTTGTAAGGCATGATTTATGACCAAGAATTACGTGCATAAAATATCCATCGTATATTGGCATATTCAATAAACCAGTTATAAACAAGCTTTGATTTGGTATGAGCTGGTAAACTCTGAATTATATCCCTAAAGCCATTAGTTCATAGCAGATATAGGACTTAAGTTGACCCTTTGATCATTGTTTCTCTTCTTCCTGTTAAGGAATGGAAACTGGAGAAAAAGGGAATAATACTGAGAGCTGCAGTCACATGTAATCTTTTTTGGGGAGTCAGCAGTGCAACTAGATAATTTTAGATTCTGGACTTAATGACGTGTTTTCTCTCTCTCTCTCTCTCTCTCACACACACACACACACACACACACTTCACTTTATGTGATAGTTTCATTTATTTTTATTTCTATAATAATTTTTATGCATACTTTTGGGTGTTAAAAAAAATCCAAAGGTAAAGAAATACAGGTTGCATCAAGGTTTTTGTGGGCTTTTGCCCAATAGAATGTTACTGGATTCTCTGTAATCACATGCTTTCAGCTTTCTTTGTTTCTATTTTGTTCTTTAAGCCTTGTTTAGGAACCTCCTGCTTGTTTCCTCTGCTGAACAGTGCCCTGGAGTTCTACCCACTCCTTCTCCCCAAACAGCACCACTTTCAGATTAAAGCAAGACTCAGATTGTACTTCTGAGTCAGGCTGAATTGCTTTTTGTTTAAGAAAGCCCTGACCTCCAGCGCAACTATCTTTGATAGCACTGATCTCAGAAAATTGATAGATGTTTAATGTAATGAGAAATGCCCAGATCAGTTCCTGTGGGCCAAAGGACAGGTCAGCTTTCAAATAACATGGCTTACCTGTGAACTGAGAGAAAGGAAACATGCAACCTTGACACATCTGCCTTTGCTAAGAGGGGAATGAGATGAGATGAGAAAACTTTGTTGGCAGGAGCATGATCTGACAACGTTGATCTCCAAATCAACCAAGCTGAAGATGCCCTGCTATGCTCTCCTGTTTGCAAAGGCTGCTAATATGGGAAGCTGTCAATTCAATTTGCTGTCAAGTGTTACCTCATTTCAATAGTGAGCCCTGCAAGCACAAGAGAAACCTTTGAAGTACACGGAGATTGATCATGAAATAGAAATTGTAACATGGCAGCTCCGGCCCTGTTGCCTACTGCACAGGGAAGCTTCAAGCTTTGCTAGTCTAGAGAATGGAATTGTACTACATCTCCCCACTGTATAAAAACCTCTTTTGGGAGGAAGGGAAGGAGGGGGAAATTTGAATCACCATTTCATCTCTTCCTGCAGGTGGTATGGATCGCATTTGATCAAGTCAGGAAAAGGATGAAAGAGGAGCTTCAAGGTAGGAACCACTGCTGTATTTCCCTAATTGTACAGAGTGAGGAGTGAAATGAATAAAATACACATTATAATGCTGCATGAAATTCTACTACAGAAACAAGACAATGGGGATATAGTACTTGGCTTTGAAGAGGGTGTCCGTAAGGAAGTTGTGACCACATCATTAAAGCCCCGCCCATTTTACATGCATCACCTATGCAACAAACATAAAAAGGAACTACAATTGTGTGGTCATGGCCATCATTTTGATTTTTTTGACCTGCCCCTCCCCTCTGGTGAACATCCCTGTGTGCTCCTACCAGAGGCCAAAACAAAAATGAGACCCAAAAACCCCAAACATTTTTTTTATGTATTCAGAATGTGGAATATTAAATCCAATGGATTTGATTACTCTATTTACTTTCCACTGAGGCACTCAAAATTGGCTAAGGTGGGCAGCCATATATATATATTTGCTAAATACACAAATGAGTGTAATAATTTCCAATACAGTATTATAATCACTTTTTTTAGTAGAGCTGTGGAGGCTGAATCCAAGATTTCAGAGAATCTTGTTTGAATCCCTCACTTCTGGCACTTCAAAGGCAAAGAATCTGGCCTTTCCCAGTCTAGTGCTATCAAGCTGATAGTTTTTCTTTATAGTATATTTAACTGAAAGCTAGTTACTTGCAACTTGTATCTCTTATTTTTAGTCCTGGTTTCTGTGACCATGGAAAATTGTTCATGGTCATCTTCCCTTTATGCATCTGACCACAGTTTTAATGGCTCCCCTCAGTTTTTCCTTCAGACTAAACATCTCAAGTTCATCAGCCTATACTCACAATGCGTGTCCACTCCTGTTTCATCTTTGTTGCACTCTTTATTGTTTCCAGGAATGGGGCGCTCAAAATCACGCTGAGGTGTTGCCTCACCAAGGCTGAGTAGAGATAAATGAGAACTTCATGTATCTTGGCATTGTGCTTCTTCTGACGATCTCCAGAATTTTGTTCCTGTATCTAGCACCTCCTACTTTTCTGCTTCTGATGTTGCATCGGATAAAAGCTTTTGGCAAAGCTTCTGTAGCATGGATAATAATGGAAACAGTTTCATTGTATGTGCAAGTGAATTTGGGAGGAGAGTTTGCTAAATTGCTGAAATGCATTGCCAAAATCAGATCCATCACTCTAGGAAATAAACAAAAACCTGCAGTTTGGACCCATCTTCATTATTTAAAATGAAACCCATATACAGGCTGAAGAGGGCTGGGATGATTAAAAGGATGAGAATGAGAAATCTCAAGTAAGAAAAACAAAACAATCTGAATATATCTATGTTCAAATCCCTGAGCTACACTACACTATAATATTTAAGCAAGTAACCAATTTACTAGTGGGCCTCCAAGTTGCACTCAGACTAAAAAAACAAATGAACAACCCTCTCTTCCACCCCTAAAAACTGAAGAATAGCTTCCAAATACTTATTTGGTGGCCTGGTGATGCAGTGGCTAGAATGCAGTTCTGCGGGCTACTTCTGCAGACTGCTAGTCTCACCGGCTCAAGGTTGACTCAGCCTTTCATCCTTCCAAGGTCGGTAAAATGAGGACCCAGATTGTTGGGGGCCATATGCTGACTCTGTAAACCTCTTAGAGTGGGCTGTGAGCACTATGAATATAAGCCTAAGTGCTATTCCTATTTCCCAGCAACAATAAATTGAACCATGCACCGTGACTTCTAGTTTTGATGGAA
>WNWU01000005.1:36430397-36442031 GCA_012654045.1 Ptyas mucosa
CCACCCATCTTCAAGCTTCCAAGGTTGAGAAACACTGTTCTATGGTCTTATTTACCTTTATGCCTTTGCTCCTCTCATTTGTCGTAAGAGGTCAGTATTTATCTTAAGGTGTATTTTTAAAAATCTGCTCACTTTGCAGCATGGTTGTTGAAAACTCTCTTTCCCTCTCTACTCGTTTCCCCTGGACACTCTGCAACACATCCTAATTACAACCCTGCTGTGAAACAGCCTGCCTTTCTTGATGACAGCAACGGCAGTATGCCCTTAATTTGTTCCCATCTGTTACACACTGACATTTCAGCACCAACATCAACAGCAGCGGACATTTTGTTGCCTCAGCTAAAAATAGCAGCCCTCTCCTTCCAACAATTCCCTACGAATGATTAGTTATTAAATAATTACTTATTAAATGATACCTAATCTGGGGCAGTAACTAGGCGGGAGAGGGCCTGAAGCGTTACAAAATGCCTAGAACTATTCTGATAAGCTTTAAGATAATATCCTTCAGAGAGAGAGGAAAAAACAATGTAACTAACATAGGGCAGAGAAATCCCCCAGTTCTTACTCAACTTGATGAAAGATTTGATTTAAAATTACTTCAGCGTAGAAGAGAATTTCAGAGGAGTTTTCACTGGTGGAGTGGGAGTTCTGGTATTTATTTCATTATCAGGTGGAGAAGAAATGTTTGGATTGACTTTTCTTTTGCTGTACAACCAGGTCTTCAGACTTCTCCCTGGCTTCTCACTCTTTAATTCACCCCAACATCTTTTCCCACTCCGTCTTCTCAGAAGCTCTATTTCCCGTTAAGGGGCAGCCCTGCTCTTGGAAAATTTTAGAGATTTTTTTCCTTTCCCTGGAAATGGGGATTACTCGAGTTCACTGCCCAAAAACGAGATGGAAATTCTCAAAAGGCTCAAAATCACACTTCAACATTAACAAGTATCAAGCAACATGGGTTATATTAGCAAATTGAATCCCTAGTACAGGTCTCCTGCGTTGGACTAGCTGATCCCCAAGGTCCCTTCAAACTCTGTTACTGTTACAAATTATGTATATCTAGACATTTAATTAATTAATTAATTAATTAATTAATTACTTTTTATTTATTTAATTATTAAATTAAATTAATTAACCCATGGTTAATTTATGGCAAATCTAGACAGCATTCTAAAAAGCAGAGACATCACCCTGCCAACAAAAGTGCATGTAGGGTTATGGTTTTCCCATTTGCAATGTATGGCTATGAAAGTTGGACCATAAGAAAGTCTGAGTGCCAAAGAATTGAGGCCTTTGAGCTATGGTGCTGGAGAAGACTCCTGCGAATCCCTTGGACTGCAAGGCGATCAGACAGGTCAGTCCTAGAGGAGATCAACCCTGACTGCTCTTCAGAAGGCCAGATCCTGAAGATGAAACTCAAATACTTTGGCCACCTAATGAGAAGGAAGGACTCACTGGAGAAAGCCTAATACTGGGAATGATTGAGGGCAAAAGAAGAATGGGACGACAGAGAACGAGGTGGCTGGATGGAGTCACTGAAGCAGTAGGTGTGAGCTTAAATGGACTCCAGAGGATGGTAGAGAACAGGAAAGCCTGGAGGAATGTTGTCCATGGGGTCGTGATGGGTTGGACACGACTTCGCAGCTAACAACAACAAATGGTTAATCTAAGTTTGCTTTATCACATTAATGTAAATTATTCATTGATTTCCTTTTTCACATGGCATACTGAGCCATAAATGAATGGACAGATAAAAAAACGCTTAAATATGGGTGCTGTATAATACACCACACAAACTCAATTATCGGTTTCTCTGTCTCTGTCTCTCTCTCTTTCTCTCCTCTCTCTCTCACTTGGTGCCTTTGAGTCAGTGTTAACTCTTGGTGGCTGCCTGGACAAGTGCCTGAAGTCTTCCTGGGAAGCTTTTTCAGAAGTGGTTTGCTCTTGTCTGTATCCTATGGCTGAGGATAGCCCAAGGCCACCCAGCTGGCTTTATGCTTAAGGCAGGACTAGAACGCACATTCACCTAGTTTCTAGCCTTAAGCACTACAACAAACTGACTCTTTTTTTCAAGTTTAATAATGGTGAACAACCAAATATACTAGGTTGATTCTGTGAATGAGTTCACACAGTACACTAGACTATGGTTTGTTTAAGGATTTTATTCAACTACAGTTGGACAGATTCACACAATACCCTAGGCAATGGGGGTTAAACTCGCATCGTCACAGTGGCATCACATGACGTATCGCGACTTTTTCCCCCTTTGCTAAACAGGTGTGGGTGTGTCCAGCGCTTGACGCATCCGGTCCATGGGCTGAGTTTGACGACCCTGCCCTAGGCCATAAACATTAGTGAGTTCATGCAGCAGGTTAAATCAAAGCTACCAAGCATATTGTACAAACCCATTCCGGTCCGACCAATTCCACTTCTTACAAATGACTTATAAAGAAAGAATTCAGTGAGGTTTGCAATTCAAGCTAAGTCATAAATTGTTATTAGGAATTATTTTTGCGGGGACGGGTAGGCTAAATGTGTCATATGAATCCAATACAAGTGTAATTTGTAAACTGTGCCAGCTTAGTGCGAGGTGAGGTTACAGGCAACTGTAACTTATTCAAGAAACATGATTTAATGCAAAGGATGATTCAGGGAGTTGCATGAACCCAGGTTTGTGCAGTGTATGTTATACAAACTAAAAAGATATACAAGCTAAAAATCAAGCAAATTGCATTGCGACTTAGCTTAATGTTTGAACCAGAGCAATATATCAGCCTGACCGCTTGCACAACTAGAAGTTCATTTGGATCATTTGAATCCCAATGATTTGGATCGTTTGGATCAGATATATGATCACATGTGGTGAAAGATGCAAATGGAAAAAATTAGACACTCTTGCAAGCAAGCAAGCAAGCAAGAAAACTAACATGGACTTTCAGCTCCTCTACCATGTTCTGAATGAAAAATGGGGAGGGGGGAATCTAAATTAATCTTTTAATATTAAACTATGGTTATTAGCAACCAGAGGAAGAAATTAATCGGTCTCACCACACTGGAACTTTGATCTTCCCTTGGCCCCATTTGTATTGTGGATCTGAAGGCCAGCATGTTCATTGTCTGTGAGATGGGATCATGAGCATCTGGAGGCAAACATCCGTTTTCCTAGTTTTCAGGAATTCTGCCCAGATTACTATGGCAGGAATTCCCTCCACCAATCTGTTTCCCTTGCCCCATTTTCCTCCCTTACAAAGCAATTTTAGGTAGACATTCTGACATGGTTATTTTATTCTCAATGGGATTGAAAGGCATAGCCATGAAATGCAAAGAGGTAAGAATTCCTTGCTTTTGGCATTTAAATCATAAGAATTTCATATATTCATCCAACCACTTTATATTCAAAACCAATACATCAGAATTGGAGAGCAGGAGCAAAAATTCAAACTTCTCCTTTCAAACAATGGACACTGAGATCTTCAAAGGCAATAGAGATGAATTTTCTCTTTGGTTGGTACTTCTTATTCCCAGAAAGCCATTAGGTCTAGAATGAAAATACCGTATTGCTCCAATGGCAAATAAACAGGTTCACCCATCATGCAAAGCCCCAATTTTCTTAGCTATGGTTTCTTTAAAAAACATAATTGAATGTGTTACTACATTATATCAAACTATAAATAAATGATCTATTGTATGGTTTAGCGCAATGCTTTTCAAACTTGGCAACTTTAAGATGTGTAATCTTCAACTCCCAGAATTCCCCAGCCAGCATCGTGAACCTAGTTATGTCTTATGTATATGTACATCCTACTGGTGAGAAATAACACAACTATTACTATTAATAATTAAATAAATAATAAATAAGTAATTATGTATGCTGCCACACTCCCAACTATTTAGCTTGCTATATACTTGGAAAACAGAAAGTATATTTATTAACGGAACTTCATACAAGCAAGAAGACATAGGATGAAATATACTTTACACATAATATACTATCAGAAAAAAAAACTACAGAAAGCTGATTAACAGCAGCTTTAAAAGATTTTTTTTTTTGGTTTGTTTGTTTATATTTAGAACCTTTGCTGCCCATCTCATATCCAATTACTGTACTCTAAAGGGGCCATATCTGGTGGCCATCCAGATTTCTCAGTTCAGATATAGAATCTCAAGTTAAAAGGCATAGAAGCAGTGGTGGGTTGCCCTCGGTTCGCACCGGTTCTATAGAACCGGTAGTAAAACTGGCAGGAGGTTCCGCCCACTGACCCTGACGTCACCAAAATGCTTCTGTGCTTGCGCAGAAGAGCGTACGCGCGTGTGAGCAGCCCCATTGTAGTAAAGGTAAGTAGAACTCACCGCTGCATAGAAGCAATAGACAGTATAATAAGTGATGGGCCTATTTCACATATTCTGTGATTTTCAACATTTATGTGAAGCCGCTGGGCGAGATCATCCGTGGTTTTGGGGTGAGATATCACCAGTACGCTGATGACACCCAGCTGTACATCTCCACCCCAGACCACCCCAACGATGCCCTTGAAGTGATGTCCCGGTGTCTGGAGGCCGTGCGGATCTGGATGGGGAGGAACAGGCTCAGACTCAACCCATCCAAGACCGAGTGGCTGTGGTTTCCGACGTCCCGATATAGTCAGCTGGTACCATCGCTGACTATCGGGGGTGAATCATTGGCCCCGGCAGAGAGGGTGCGCAACTTGGGCGTCCTCCTGGATTCGCGGCTGTCTTTTGAGGAGCATTTGACGGCCGTGACCGGGAGGATCTTTTATCAGGTTCGCCTGATCCGCCAGTTGCGTCCCTTTCTGGATCGGGACTCGTTACACACGGTCACTCACGCCCTCGTCACCTCTCGCCTGGACTATTGCAATGCTCTCTACATGGGGCTCCCCTTGAGGAGCACCCGGAGGCTCCAACTGGCGCAGAGTGCGGCCGCGCGGGTGGTGATGGGAGCGACATGGCGCTCCCATGTTACTCCTCTCCTGCGCGAGCTGCACTGGCTCCCGGTGGTCTTCCGGGTGCGCTTCAAGGTGTTGGTTACCACCTTTAAAGCGCTCCATGGCTTAGGACCCGGGTACTTACGGGACCGCCTACTACCACCAATAGCCTCCCACCTACCGGTACGTTCCCATAGAGAGGGGCTCCTCCGGGTGCCGTCGGCCAAACAATGTCGGCTGGCGGCCCCCAGGGGGAGAGCCTTCTCTGTGGGGGCACCCACTATCTGGAACGAGCTCCCCCCAGAGTTACGGAGGATCCCGGATCTTCGTGCCTTCCGCCGTGAGTTAAAAACTTTCCTGTTCCACCAGGCGGGCCTGGCCTAATTCTTCCCTTTTCCCCCTCTGTCGTAAAAGAATTTAGAATTTTGAATTGTAATATTTTAATTTGGGGGTTTTAATATTTTAATATTGTAAATTGGGATTTTAAATTATTGGGGCCAATGTTTAATTCGGTTTTATTTGGTTTTTAAATTTTGTACATATTTATGTACAAAATTTATTTTTTATTTATGGCTGTTCACTGCCCTGAGTCCCCCCGGGGAGAAGGGCGGTATATAAATTTAATAAAATAAATAAATAAATAAATAAAATTCTTTCAGCTATTACTCTATCCAAGGTCTTCAAGACACCTCTCATCTGTCTTTTCTAAAATACAACCAGTGAGGAATAGTATCTTTTAATTATTTTTATCTTATGCAGTCCCATCATAGAGAAACTTAGAAAGGAAGCTGTTCCTCTAGTGCAGTTAAACTGAAGGAAAAACAGTGGTGGGTTGCCCCCGGTTCAGTCCAGTTCAATAGAACCGGTAGTAAAACCGGCGGGAGGCTCCACCCACCTGCCATGACATCATCATGGGTGATCTGCACATGCGCAGAAGCGCGCACATGAGAATGAAGTGAGCGCGCAAGTGCGCTCCCATTGCAAACCGGTAGTAAAGGTTAGTAGAACCCACCCGAGGAAAAATCTTTTGTCTCCTTAATTTCAGGAAGACATGCTACTTTTAAAGGGTTAAGAACAGGTCCAATTATAAAAGATGGCAATCCTGTACAGTGGTGAAATGTAAAATTTGTTACTACTGGTTCTGTGGGCGTGGCTTGGTGGGGGGTAATGTGACTGGGTGGGTGTGGCCTCTTCGGCAGAAGAGGTTGTAGATAAAATGCTTTTAAAAGGTTCTGACGACCCAGCTGAGCCGCACGATCATCAGAGGCTTTTTTTTTTTAACTTTTAAAAGCATTTTTTTCAGCTGGAGAGGTTGTAGAAAAAATGCTTTTAAAAGTAAAAAAACCAGCCTCTGATGATCGCACAGCTCAGCTGGGCATGGGGGGGGGGCGCACAAGGATCTTTGCTACCGGTTCTCTGAACCACCCTCTGCCATCGCTACCAGATCGGACAATCTGGTCTGAACCAGGAGCATTTCACCCCTGATCCTGTACCTTAAGTTGATTTGCAACTGCTGGTGTAAGGGGATGATCAGTGGCAATGAACCATTAACTTTATGGAGAACCTAGAGCTTCATACTAGGACTCTGTGCCTGTTTCCAATAAGAGGGTTCAAGCCAGAATTATTCTGGCCTGAAAAGTTTCAAGCTAGCAGACCGGAGCTGGAAAGGGTTGGTCTGAAATCCACACCACATTTTACATTTAGTGGCTGACCTTAAGCCAAACTATCTCTAATTCACCCAATTATTGGAAAGATAAATAAAGTACTTCAATGCTTTTAGAAGAAAGGGTGCTATTATATATAAAGCTGTCATCAGCTTAGAGAATTCCCATAAAAGGGTTATACAGAAAGGGCAGGGATACACTTTCAGAACAGTTCATCATGTTCTAAATCAGCCTTTCTCAACTAGTACCCTCCAGCCTACATGTGTTTCAAATATTTGGGGAAGATGCCAGGTTGGCAAAACCTATCTTAAATCAACAAACTCTTGACCTAAATTTTGTTGTTCCTTGCTGAGTTTTCTCACTACACAGAACTTCAAAGCCACAAGCCACATGCTCGATTAGAGTACTGTGCAAACTAAATTCATATGGTTAGTTCCATGGCTCATGCAAAGACAGAGAATTTGGATTGAGAGAAAGCATGGGCAAACATGCCAGGCAAATACAGCTGCTTAATTTTCTGGAACTTGCAAAAATGCATAGGTAGGTAGGTAGGTAGGTAGGTAGGTAGGTAGGCGGATAGATGGATCATTGATAACAGATTTATAGCTGGGTGTATGAAATACCTCTCCCGTGGCACCCAAAATACTGGTGCCAAATAATCCAAATTAAAAGGCATTGTAATTTAGAAGCAAGTGTAAGATTGGCCCAATAACCCAAAGACATCACAACTGCTGGCTTGAGCTATGGAGTCTGACAAAGACTAACTCAAACCCTCAAAAGTATTTGGCGGAGAGGGACAGAAACCCAGAGAGAGATAAATCAAAGAGCTACTTGGGAGGAACTCTACGACCCATGTTTGGAAGGATTGCATTGGGAAAAAGCAAAGGCTTCTCGTGCATTGTGTCAGCTTTGCCATGACGATTGTTGGATTTTCCTGCCTCCTTCCCCCAGAGAGATTTCGTAAGAGACCACTACTTGTCCCGGGGAAACAGAGCAGTGGGAGTGTGGAGAGAAAAGCCGCTGCTCTTTTTGGGAAAGGCCAGAAGGACCACACCCATTCCCACTTGAAGGCCTGGTTGAATTCAGTTCAGCAAAGCTTTATTGGCATCATGTGCTGTAAGAACAACAAGGAAAAGGGGGAGCGAGGGAAAAAGTTTTGAGCTTGTTATCAGAGCTTCTTGGTTCTCTCTCCTGTAGCTTTCTGAGTCTATGGCAGAACAAAGCCATCCTGACACCAGGCATCTTTTCTTTCTAGAATCTCTTTGTGACGAAAGAGGGGGAGCAGCAAAGGACAGGATGTCTGGCTGAGGAATTCATGCTGGCTGAGGAATTCTGGGAGTTGAAGTCTAACTTTGGAAACCCCTGTGCTAAATCAATGCAGGGTAGTGAGGCATAGATCTGCATCGGGTGATACAGCTAGAGCAACCCCAATGCTATAGGGGCTGGTCAATAGCACAGGGTACCATTCCAGCCACAAACCTATCAATAGGTCAATATTCTAATCTAGTGAAACTGAACCAGAACTGGCTTTGAGTACCCAGCAAGGAAAAATTACAATCCCCCAAAGCAAGAGGCTGGGATATCATTAAAAATAGCAGATTTTCTTGATAACAGACTAACAGGGTTGGAAGGGGCCTTGGAGGTCTTCTAGTCCAACCCCCTGCTCAAGCAAAAAAAACCTATACCAGGAGTGTCAAACTCGTAGCGTCACGTTGTCATCATAGTAACTTTATTGTCATTCTACGTGTATACACAGTATATCCATACAACAAAATTCACTTAAAACCCAAAGACCACGGTTTTAAAGACCATATATAACAATCCCAAACACACCCCCACCCACCACAAATTCCCCACCCCTAAACCACCCAAACATCCACACAACAGACCAAGTAATGCTGTCCAACAGCTCGCTGACTTTAGTTCATTGTTGAGTGCAATTATAGTTCTGAGATAAAAACTATTCAGAAAACGTGTGGTCCGAGTTTTAACTGTTCTGTATCTTCTTCCAGAAGGCAACAGTCCAAAAAGATTGTAAGCAGGATGGGAAGAGTCTCTGAGAATGTTATGCAACTTCCTCAAACAGCGAGATTCGAAGATGTCATCCAGGGCTGGTAGCCGGAGCCCAATGATATTCTGGGCAGTTTTAATGATTCTTTGTAGAGCTTTTTTGTCTTCTCCAGAGCTGCTCCCATACCATGCAAGAATGCCATATGTCAGAATACTCTCAATGGTGCTGCAATAGTAGGACAAAAGTACATGCTGACAATAGATTTATCTTCCTGAGCATTCTCAGCAAGTACAGCCATGTGCCATATTGCAACTTTTTCCCCCTTTGCTAAACTGAGGATGGCCATGGGCAGCGCATGACTCATCCGGCCTGCAGGCCACGAGTTTGACACCCCTACCCTATACCATTTCAGACAAATGGTTGTCCAATCTCTTCTTAAAGAGATTAATTTTCCCAAATAGTTTTCCTGGAACTATCCCCAAAATGATATTAGAGTTACACCAACTTGTTTCAGAGTAGGCTTGATTGTAGCTCAAGTTGTTTTCCTTCCATATTGTTCCACTAGACTTTAGCTTAGCTGAGTGGCCACTTCAAGAGGAACCAGGATACACCTAAGTGCATGTCAAAAATCAGAAATCTGGATCCAGAGCAAGAACAAAAAGAACAGAGGATTTGTTTATTGCTTGGAATCTGAAAGAGAACAAATAGTAAACCATGCATGGTTTCTGGTGGTGTCTATATTGTCTAAAGTAAATCCCATTCATTTTGATGGAAATTAATTTTTATGTCAACATACCAAGGATTGCAATCTCTGCCTCATTAGCAATGACTAATGATTGATAAAATCATTCACATGATGAGTTATACATCAAATAAAGCTGGTCTTCTTTGAGCTAAATTTGATTCTTGGGTATTATGTGAACCACTGGAGAAGAACCTAATGCTGGGAAAGATTGAGGGCAAAAGAAAAATGGGATGACAGAGAATGAGGTGGCTGGATGGAGTCACTGAAGCAATAGGCGTGAGCTTAAATGGACTCCAGAGGATGGTAGAGAACAGGAAGGCCTGGAGGAATGTTGTCCATGGGGTCGCAATGGGTCGGATACGACTTCGCAACTAACAACAAATTAAGTGGACAAACCCATGGGTTTTTTTGGCAGTTGTGTGCATGTGATTGGCTACTGCTTTCTTCAGAGATGCTTTTTCAACTCTCTAGCCTCTAAATTATCACTTTGGATTTCCAGGTGGTCTCCTATCCAGTCCTAACCAGGTCCAAGTCTGTCTGCTGCCTTCAGGGCCAATTAGATATTGTCAACGTAGCCAACCACATTACCTAGAAAGACACTGTGCAGACCCGGTCTATATGGTCAGACCAGGGTGCCAGCAGAAGCCGCACAGTGAGATAATTCAGATAGTTGAATTATCAGTTTCCTATGGGTTAACACTTCGATATGAACACAGGCTAAAGGATTCTTTCTACCTGCCTGTCTGCCTGACTACTCACTCTCTCTCTCTCTCTCTCTCTCTCTCTCTCTCTCTCTCTCTCAAACAAGGGTGCCTGGTTTATTCAGAAGTTTTCAGAGGCATATAGGAACGAAATAATAAGCAGAATTAAGGCAATGCCAATCGCAGAACTAGAGAGACCTCTCAAACTGGCCGTTTCATCTGTGATTTTTTTTTCCCTGCAGGAAAAAATGTTCTGAGGTAAGATACACAGATTTTGGTTTGGGAGTGGTCTGCGAAATCGACTTTTTCTTGACGACAACAGTGGTACGTATCGCTCTTGAACTGGTGCAATCAGCCGGAGAAGCTGGAAACTGGCCGGACCATCCGAATTGGTGAGGTTGGCCCTGGACGCTTGCCTCTGAGCAAATACAAAGTGCACTTCCCTTGGCGGAAACCTCTTACCCACGTCTTTCCGCCAAGAAAGGCGATTCTTTTGCAGCACAGTTGGCCCTTAGACAAAGGCAAAGGAAGCCGCGCTTGCTTCCTGAGTGTCCCGTCCCCAGCAGATTCCCATGCCATAAAAAGAGGGCCGCGCAGTTAAATAATTCCATTGGAATTATTAATTCCAAACTTGCGAGGTAGGACTGACGCTTCGGTACCTTGAAAAGAATTAACTGATTCAGTCAGCCAAAGTATCCCATGAGAGCTGCAGGGGGAAAAAACGCCCTGCTTCTGTAAACCCGCTCTTCTAAAGCACGCCCGCAGTAGCAGCAAGCCAATCAGCGTCAGCAATATTTGCATATTTCCATTGCATGAGAGAAATATCTATCTAATGCATATTATTATTAAAAGAGACCCGAGTACGACTATGCATCATAAAATTATAACTAAGTAACAGAACATTTTCTAAGCTTTAGCACCTTTTACTTTTCGTCAACATATCTCACTGTATCCTGAAAGGTTTACAGTTTTAGAGCTTTATATAGTATCAACAGTGATTATTCTTCTTGCCCGGATGATCCTCAGTGGTCTGGGGTGCAGGCTTCAAACCTGTAGCTGTCTAGCGACAGAGTGGTTCAATTCCACCTTTCGGGCGATAGGAGTGAACAAAGGAACGACGCTTAACAATCTCCCTCTATCTAGACTTTCTCGTTAGAGTTCGGTGTCAATTTTTCCTTTTTTTTAAGAGCACAATAAACTCTGGCAACGATAGTCCAAAACCTTATATGCTTAAAGTTCATATTGATCCTTAAAATATTCTGGCAGTTGGTCTGGTTGCAGGTTCAACTGTCAGTATTAGCTGTCCACACATAGACATCAGCTTCCTCAGTGAATCATGACTAGGAACAGAAAACATTTCCTGGTTCTCCACCCCTCTTTTTTGGGATTGCATTGGCGCCCCTGATAGAAGAAAGTCCAGCTGGAGATCTCATAACACTAAATTTTGAAAGCACAAATAATACAGTATGAATTGTATAACACTGTTGAGGGAAGGGAAGGGGAGGGAGGGAGGGAGGGAGGGAGGGAGGAAGGAAGGAAGGAAGGAAGGAAGGAAGGAAGGAAGGAAGGAAGG
>WNWU01000005.1:36442041-36465940 GCA_012654045.1 Ptyas mucosa
AAGGAAGGAAGGAAGGAAGGAAGGAAGGAAGGAAGGAAGGAAGGAAGTCTACGGGGGAAGCAAAAAAAGTTAACATTGAGGCCTCAATTGCATTGTGGTGATCAACATCTTGACTT
This sequence comes from Ptyas mucosa, assembly GCA_012654045.1. Lineage (NCBI taxonomy): Eukaryota > Metazoa > Chordata > Lepidosauria > Squamata > Colubridae > Ptyas > Ptyas mucosa. Next base: position 36,442,158 of record WNWU01000005.1, read on the forward strand.
ATTTAATGCCCCATTGTAGATACCAGGAAGGAAAGACAACTATCTGAATTGTTGATCCTGGTATTTGCTCCTGCCTTCCAGGAAGGTATCTTAAGGGAAAACTAAGTCTGGGATAACTCTGGACTTTATGCTTGGGCTTTATATCGTTGAGCAGGCGGCTTCCACATTTGAGCCTGTGATACAGATTATGTGACTATCTGGCAGTCATATAGTCCCGGCCAATCAGTGGCTAGGCAAGGCTAGGGCTGGGGTCAGACTGCCACTCTGAAGATTAAGAGAATAACCATACCACAAAGGGCTTATCTTCTTAGGACATGTAACCTAAGCTGTGAATTGACAAAGATTGAACTTCAAATCTGAGTTCTTGGTCAATGCTGTCGGTTGGTATGTTAGATCTATACAGTAACTGGTGTGCCTGATCCAATATGCACCTTTCTCTAAGTTAGCTATGCATCATTCGGTCTCATCTCATGTTTTCATTATCACCTGAAGGCTGAAGCTGTACTTGGTTTTGGATTAGTGCATTGTGCAAACTCAGTTATGGCTAGTTTATGCAATAAACTATGTTAACAAACCATGAACCTTAATGATACTACATTTTCAGATGCCATGAAGAAGCAATGAGTAAACCTTCACTTAGTGTGTCTGTTCACTGGATTTTGGAGCCAACGTTCAAAATAAATGAACCTCGTATGCAATAGATATTGATTATTGTCATCATGATCATCATCATCACAGAAGGTGTCTCTGGTTTCCATACAAAACTGCCTAAAACTGACTTGTTTAGAATGTTGCATTAAAAACTAAGCCAAGTCTTTCCATGCCGCTTAATGTGCCAAACCTCTGGTGCCCTCATATCACACAGAAGCTTTTTGTATCCTTGTTTGACATTTGTTTGAATTGTCCTACAATAGACTTGTGAATACCAGATGGCCATTTATAATTTTTACAATTCCATCTGTTTCTGCAAATCAGCATGTCTGGGGTTGTAGCCCATAATGAACTTTAAGAGTCCAAAGCACTATGGCAGCCCTTCAGCCCTGAACAATGTGAGGTTTGGCGATGGGGATCCATTGTCTTCAGAGGTAGCTCGGGAGAGAAGGCCTTTGTTCAGCAAGTTGGCAACTGGGAACAGCTAATCTTGATGTCAGTTTCATAAATGAGCATAATAAGTCCCTTTGAATGTGCGGTTAGAAAATGAGCATGCTGTTTCTGTCTGGTGTTTTTATTCCAGAAACAATTTAGGATTAAATCTAAGCAATCAAACTCTTAAAGCCGGTTCAGCTCCTCCCGCCCTGTAAACAACAGAAAAATAGTGTTGTGTGCTTTGCAACAAGCTAAGATTAGAATGGGGCAGCAGGCCAGCCGATCCGCCTGTTCCTTGTCTGTTCTCTTCACTGCCTTTCTGTCTTTGTAGAGAAAGCCTCACTTAAAAAATTAAAACTTGCATGACTTGAGTGCAAATTCTGATGTCGATATGAACCTATTTAGATCGTTGATGTGTTTTGTACATAGCCTCCTTCCCAGATGTCTGACCTATAGCTCTGTGCTTTATTTTGGTCATTGTCCCTAACCTTTAGCCAACCATATGATCAGCTAGATATGGCCATCGCCCTAACCTTTGGGGAAAAGAAACGACCAATGGGTATTAGGAGAGCATTGAATTTATTCATAATAATAATTGCTTATAGAGATTTCTAACAATCAAACCCTTCCATATCTTTAGGCATTGAAGGAGAGATTGCTCAAGTATGTTTTAAAATCTTCTCTGAAAAAAAATTGTGATATACAGAAAGTGATCTCAAAGTCTGTATAAAAAACCCTTGGAGAAAGGATTGTATACTTTTATGGTTTTTTGTTGTGAATTTTTAATGTTATAAGTTGCCTAGAGTCACCTCTGTGTGAGTTGGGTGGGCTTATAAATTTGTTTAATAAATGTATTTCTTTTGTAGAAATTCCTCCTTAAGCCCTAATGTAATCAGTCAGGGGTTTAGCTTTTCTGGTTATGTGAACTTAGCTTCACATAATAAATAATAGTTTCTGGTTTGCCTGCCAAGTAAGAATCCAGCTAATTGCACGTTATTCAGCAAACCATTATTTAAAATAATGATTTAGCGCTAAACGTGAATCCTGTTACAATGGCAAATGTTAGTTCATTTGTTTTCTTTTTCTTTGCAAGATCCTGACTTCTAAAATGCTGAAAATTTGACCAGCGATGTCAAAATTTTAAACTCTTTGCTTCATTTGGGCCCGTAATTAATCTACTTTATGTCTGACTGAGGGGTTCATCACACAGTATGTAGCAATGTGGATTCTACCTAGTTTACAGCTGTCAGGATCAGCTAAGGCCACTGTGGAACACCTTTGGTGCAGGGTTGGTGGTGGCTCTGAAATGAGGCTGGTAGATTGTGCTTCCCAGCAAAATTAGGCCTCCTCTGAGCAGCCAGGTTTTTTTCAGTCAATACATGTCAGAGCACATCCTTGGCTTTTACTCCATTAAGATTTATATTGACTGTTTCCCTATGACTATCATTAAGTGTTGTGCCTTATGATTCTTGACGAATGTATCTTTTCTTTTATGTACACTGATAGCATATGCACCAAGACAAATTCCTTCTGTGTCCAATCACACTTGGCCAATAATGAATTCTATTCTATTCTATTCTATTCTGGCATTGGCCAAGTTCACGTACTGCCCTAAGACACGGTTTATTTAACTATGGCTCATTGACCAACTCCATTTGGCTCAGTTCATTGATACTAAGCAAGATTTGTGCCCTGCATTGGCTGGCTTACAAAGCTGAACAGATTTTGTTGATGGCTGCAATGGTTTTTATTTTTGGCTGCCAATTTGTATACATTATGATATTATTTTACTGTTTATTGTTTTTATTTAATGTTTTTAACTGTTGTTTGCCACATGGAGTCCTGAGGCTGGGTAAGCATACAAATTGAAATAATTAACCAAATAAATAAATTTAGATTTTTGTGTGACTTCAGCCACTATAACAAAGCAATTCTATGGATATTACTTGACAAGATGAAATGGTATGGATTTGCTGATTCTTTTTCGCTACAATGATTTGATGGATGTGGAAAAATCAACTGTATAAGTTGTTCTTATCAGAAAGATATGAAAAATTAGAATGAGGTGTCCTCTTATATTTCTAAAATGGTTTGTTGATATAGCTTTTAAAAAATAGCTATTCAAAACCCTGCTAATCCCATACTGAGAGAAACCATTTTTTTTGTTCCTAAGGACAGAACTCCAAAGCACCATTACTAATATTCATAAAATATTTTTTTGTGAAGGAAAAATGAAAAATTATCACTGAATACAGATTTTCTGAATCTGGTGATAGATTGGACCTTATCACCCATCATTGCCAATCAACCAATTGGCTATACTCTGTATGAATTCTTGAAGTTGAAATTTATATCATTTTAGGGTATGAAATTTGGGAGGACCAGTTTAGTGTGAATGTGTTAAATTCTCACTAAATTCTCACACTAAGTCACAAATAAATAATGCTATGACTAACACAATAGGCAAACCCAATCATTGTGTTCCTGAACATGGTTAGCTTTTTTTAGTTTTTGAACAATTACCACAAAGTTCTTATTGTATTCCTGAGAGCAAATAATTGTAGTGTCCAAATGTAAATTCATAATAAAGGAATTAATCAGGAGAAGATGTTGGTCCAAGAAATTGGGTCCTGAATGCTATGAGTGACATTGGGGATTGAGTTTTGTTATTTTGTTTAGTTATTTTTTTCATTCAGTGATTACTTAGTTACATATATACTACATACTTAGACTTCAGCTAGATGGCAATACCAGTTGACCAATAACAAACCATCAAGAAATTATACGAGTTTTAAAAATGCTGCTGTGAGCATTAATGATGCAACTAAATTTTAGATTAAACTATTTTCTATACAAATCATGACCATGGCTTTTGAACTAACTATATCTCTATTTTAACTTGAAATTCTTCCAGTTTATACAAGCTGGAGCATAATAACGTAGAAAGTAATTTTTTAAATGAAGTGAGTCAATAAAAATCACATCATTATGTTAAAAATTGTTGAAATGCAATTAATAGACAATTTAAATTCCCAGAAAAATAAGTGGCTATTTTTGGTTGAAACAAACAAAAATAGAAACAAAGGAGATCCTATTGTTGTCTAAATGAAGGAACGATGTGGTTTGGATAGTGTTTGTGCTTAAAGTTGTTGTATGGATGACATCATTTTCTGTATAGAGTAGGGGATGAGTATATTCTGAATCAGGGAACATGAGTTTATGGGGGAGTATAACAGTGTCATTGAACTGGGCACATGATGTATATTTTGTATGCACTATAGACAACAGTTGCTTTGGTGGTGCCATCTGCAAGGCCTGAAGGGCAAAGATCACAGCATCTATTCAGATTGGGAAAACATGCCCATGCGCCTAGGCTGAAGGAATAGTAGATTCTCTAAGTGAAATCTTTTCTCTCTGCTGAGCTCATCTTATGTGTTACAGCAAGGACTGGTATGTGTGTGAAACAGAGAGACAAAGAGACTTTTTGTGATCCTTTGATCTTATGGTAGCCTTTATTAACCCACTGCAGAGAACTTCACATTGGTCATCGCAATATCCCAGCTCAGGCAGAAATGAGTGAGCTACTCATGATACATTCAGTTCTATTGGAGTTCACATGTTCTTCATTGGAATAAATAAGTACATTGAACAAACTAAACTGAAAACCAGCTAGGGCATTTGGGAAATACCCATTTAGGATTGTGATTCTCCGTTTAAGTTTTATTGGCCAAAGAGCCACCATCTCTTTTTAGGGCCAAAAACCTAATATGAGAAAAAATGGATTACTCTTTAAAATGGTAGAATGGTAAGATGGTAAAAGGGAAGACATGATAGCAGTGCTCCAATACTTGAGGGGCTGCCACAAAGAGGAGGGGGTCAACTTATTTTCCAAAGCACCTGAAAGCCAGACAAGGAATAATGGATGGAAACTGATCAAGGAGAGATTCAGCCTAGAAATAAGGAGAAACTTTCTGACAGTAAGAACAATGGAACAATTTGCCTTCAGAACTTGTGGGAGCTTCATCACTGGAGGCTTTCAAGAAGAGACTGGACTGCCATCTGTCAGAAATGATGTAGGGTTTCCTGCTTGGCGGGAGGTTGGATTAGATGACCTACAAGGTCCCTTCCAATTCTGTTATTCTATTCTGTTTATCTGGTATTGTTGCTTGAACTGAAACTGACCGACATGACAATTCCTATTAATGAGGCTACAGCCATCTTTGTAACCCCATACAAAGACTTGTATGATGATAAATCTGACAGGGATTTTTTTTTAAATTAAAACATTATTCTCTTCTTATGGTAGCATATCAAGAGCATTGAAATATGAATTTATATAGAATGTACACAATCAATCTTACCTTCAGATTATAAATAAATAGAAGAAAATAAATTCACTGTAAATTTCTTAAACGTCTTCCTTTCCTCCTTCACCAGTCTTATGGTACTCCAATTATGTGGCAATGGATTTATTCCAAGTATTTATATCACTTTTTATAGTAAGTCCCTCCCAAAGCAACATAGCAGATAAAATGAAGATAAGCTATATTGGGCAAGTCAGGCAGATGAATAGTAAAATATCAATTCAATATATGATAGACATGTTGCTACAGCACACAGCCATTAATTTTACAAAAAAATGTAACAAAAGATAAGATTTAAGTTTGAGGTCTACACTGAAGAGTCCAAAGATTTTTTTTTTTAAAGTCAGCCTAACTATTTTTACAGGCAGGTGAGAGAACAGGACTTCCTAAGCAGATCTTAGATTAGGGCACAGGTACAAAATAGGTATCTATTGGGTTTCAAAAATTTTTACTACCGGTTCTGTGGGTGTGGCTTGGTGGGTGTGGCATGGCTTGGTGGGCATGGCAGGGAAAGGATACTGTAAAATCTCCATTCCCACCCCACTCCAAGGGAAGGTTACTGCAAAATCTCCATTTCATCCTGATCAGCTGGGACTCAGGAGGCAGAAAATAGATGGGGGTGGGGCCAGTCAGAGTTTTTACTACCAGTTCTCCGAACTACTCAAAATTTCCGCTACCGGTTCTCCAGAACTGGTCAGAACCCGCTGAAACTCACCTCTGATCTGAGACCATCCATGGAGCCTGCCATGGTTCACACATTGCCCACAATATCTCTCCCAGGGTTTTTTTTAGCATGGATATTGGAGAATTGGGAGGAAAAGTTTCTCACATTTATTTGAAACCTGAAAAAAAAAAAGAGAAACATGGAGTTATAGATGAACATATGTATGTGACTAGAGGCACTTCATGATTGAGGGCCGTATTGATAAACAAACATAAATTAGAACCTCAAGCATACATATGTATTAATATGTGCGCCCATATTGTTTAAAACCTACAAAACTGCATCAGTTGCTCATCAATCTCAAAACTCTTATTTGCGAGAGCCATGGGGAAGTACTGTACCGTATCTACTTCAAGGGTGAGGAAAATCTGCCATTTGACTTCCAGTAGAGGGCTCCAACGCCTCAGCAAAGGGGCGGAAGCTGGCAATCTTTGGTGGTGGGAAAGTGTGGCTATTTTCCAAAGCTGCTAATTAACTGAGTGCATGTGCAACTAAGGAAAGTCACCCCATCCCACTCAAAACTATTAACTTGATCTCATTCTGATGGTGGGCTTTTTTTTTTTTAAGTAGGGGATATGATGGCTGTCCTTTATGTGTATCATAGGAGAAGGTCCACAGGCAGGCTGAATTTCATTCAACTGCCGGTTCTGAATGTTGCTTTTATTCTCTTCTCATTTTTAAGAAGCACTTAGCCAGATGGTCTGTTTTTCTTTTTCTTTCTTTCTTTTCTTTTACTTTTTTTTTTAATGCATTGTGCGTTGGTTGGATATGTGTTTGGAGGAGCTGCCAATTTCATAAAAAGGAAGAAAGAGCAAGAGAAAGCACCATTTGGTATCTATCCTTGGTTTCTGGCCAGAGAGCTAAGACACTGTTCTAAGAAAGGAAGAATCTTAGAAGTAAAATAATTCAATTCTGGAGAAACTTTTGTAAGAATAACTGTTGGATTCATGGAGACCTCCCCATATGTGGGATCAGAAATAGTGAGATGGACGTTACTAAGTGCTGCAAATAGTATAGTATGCAATAGTTCTTTGCTCTGCTTCTTCCCACAAAACCCACACATTCTGAATGCCACCATAAAGCAAGAGATACTCCATTACATTAATATTTGGGACACAGGCTTTCTTCTTTCCCTAAGCCAAGCCTATAAAGTTGAGAAGGGGACTTTTTTTCTCTTTGCAACTAGGCTGCAAAAATACAGACAACCACTAGATGATGACAGTGAGCGACAGATTTCTGAACTTCTTTACTGCCATCCAGTGGTCCTAGATTTATGCAGCTCAAATATGGTAGCCGAAAGATCACACTTGACATTAGAATAAGCCCTTGGTTTAGTGGACCTTGGATGCAATGGACAAAGATCTCATTTATAAATGAGATGAATGTATAAAATCCTATTCAGATTAATAGGACATTCAGATCTACCTTTTTCCCATTCATTAATTAAACTGAGGATTTATACTCTTTTACATTAAGAAGCCCACTATGACATCTTGAGAAATCCCAGCAAATGTTTCTCCAAAGGTATATGTTCCTATTCCCCTTTTCTGCTGGTTTTATCATCCTGTGCCACCTACCTACAAAATATGAGAAACTGAGTGTATTTTCATACACTCAGCACAGAGGAAAAATCTTTTTTTAAACTATAAAACACTTTTTTGGATAAGCAGTGATTTAAAGATGTAAGCATTTTTTTTAAAAAAATAAAAATATTTCAGCTCAATTTCAGCTCTTAGGAATAAAGTTCTTTTCTAGATAAGGCATTTGGACTGGAGCACAATTTATTTTTGAAAGCAAAGTATTGTTCTAAAGAACATGAGCATTTAAGTAGGTTTTTTTAAAAAAAATATTATTATTTTGGATAAAGAAAGCATTTAATTTCAGCTCTGAAGGGATTCTTAGAATCAAATGCTGTTTTGGATCAGCAAACCAGCCCTGTACTTCACTCCTCTAAACTCTTCTGAAAATAAAAGTAAATAATCTGGTTGGCCCTAGCAACCGTGAGGCCCACCCAAAGCTGCTTCTGCTCATCCTGTCCCTAAACCACATTGTACTCTCTGCCAAGTCTTGTTCAGCAGCTTCTGAGATACAGCATAGTATTTTCCATCCTCTGAAAACTCTGCCTCTGAAACCACGAGGTCCTCCTCACTCGTGTGTCCACCGGGAAAGCAGTGCAGCACGTCCAGCCTTCACAGTATTGCAATTTCCAGAAGTTGGCAGATGCGTTTCAAGGCCCTTTGCCAAACTGTTAGTTAGGAACTTCAGGCTCTGAGACACCCTCTCTGCTTTATATCTCCTCCAGGAGTTCATATATATGCATATACGCGTGTCACCTCAGGATATATATTTGATACATCTCACCTCAGGAAATTCTTTAATAACTATATTTTAAAGACTTTCCTGAGGTGAGATGTCCCCTTTCAGACTGGTATATTCAAACCCAAGATTCAAACTCTAAAATTCACTGTGTGAATTTCCTGTCGCATTGGTTGGGTCCACACATTATATCAAGTCATAAACTTGGTTCTGCTTCTTGTCTTCTTAGCTTCCTCTTTTACCACTTCATATAATAAATTGTTATCTACAAAAAACAATAATCTTCACAAGATTTGCCATATTTGCTGCTTTTGATTTTTTAAAAGCTGTTCAGACAGAGTGATGTCTATATCATCTTTAGATACTGTTCTTTTAATTTTTTAAAAAAAATCTGGTCAGTTTTTATTATGTGACTGTTTCTGGGCCCTAGTTAAGTAATTTCTTTATTACTTAAATTTTGCATACTACAGTGAAAAGATCTATACAACAGCTTCAATCTGAGCGTTTACTTACTTGGTTTAATTATTTTTATATAATAATACAGAAAAAATCTTAAGTATATGTTCAAGGGAATGCAACTTCCTATTTCCATCAATATATTAATTGATTCAAACAGTAATAGCTGAAAGACAACAAGTAAGAGTGGGGGAGGGGATAAGAACAGTTACATATAGACAATGCCCATTTCAAAACTTTAGCCCACTTATGTATAAATACAATGCAGTACTGTATGATTAAGATCAATCCATGTGTATTGACGTTTCCAACATACAAAGAAAAATATTGGATATAAAAATCTCTTTTTGAGGCTATTAACTCCAGCAAACCACAACTTTCTCAATCTTCCCTTTCTTCAGGGAGTTTATAATGTGATCCTCATTCATTCATTCTATAAAACTAAGTCACATCAATATACTTTTTTTTTGTGCTGGTCATTTAGTTTTATATATAAACCACATTCATAGTCATTCATTCATTCTTGACCCTGTCCCTTCTCCCATTTTCACTTTTTTCCCAAAATCCATGCTTGACCCACCATAACCAACAACAGCAAGGTCACATTTCAAGACCTTTAATCATCCTTGTATCTTATATTTCTGGAATGATTTGTAATATTATGCTCATATCTGTGATTTTCCTCATACACATCTTTATTCACTTCATCTTTCCACTAAGTGTCTCTTTTCATACGTTTTGTTAGCCTAACTCTACACCTTTCTTTGGTGTTCTGTAACATCATTTTTGTTTTAGGGTTTTTTTTTTTAAGTAGCTTCCACATTTTGTTTAAACCGTATATTCAAAGCAGAAATTCTCCTAAGTAGTTACTCATTACACATTTTTCATTCCTATTCATTCTTCTTGCATCTTCAAATGGGCCAATCACTTTTCCTTATTTTCATTTTGCTCCTTATATTTTCACTTGCATGAATAATTTATTAACCTTTAATTTTTTAAAATCCTCTTTTCTCTTAATCTCATAGAAACACCACCAAGCTAGTTTCTTTTTTTGCCTTTCATTTGTTAACATATGCTCTTTACTATTAACTCCTCCTATATTCTATATCTACATATCATATGGCTATCCCCAAATGACTTATAGATATTAATTCCACCCACCTACCCATCATGACTTTGGTCAATTAGGAAAAGATAAAGTGTGCATTAGGTTACCAGTTTTAGTTCTACCTTCCCACCTCCAGCATTCCCTGCTAACAAGAAAGGTAGAATTGATCAATTAGGCTTGTCTTGGCCAACATCCCACAAAGGTAACCAAAATCCAATTTTATTCCAAGCATGGTTGTTCTAAAGCACCAGAAGGCAAGGCAAGAAATAATGGATGGAAACTAAACAAGGAGAGAAGCAACCTAGTATTAAGGAGAACCTTTCTAACAGTGAGAACAATTAACCAGTGGAACAGCTTGCCTTCAGAAGTTGTGGGTGCTTCATCAGTGGAGGCTTTGAAGAAGAGACTGGATAGCCACTTGTCTGAAATGGTATAGGGTCTCTTGCTTGAGCAAGGAGTTGGACTAGATCCGGGGTGAGTTCTAAATATTTTTACTACCGGTTCTGTGGGCGTGGCTTATTTTGTGGGCGTGGCTTGATGGTCATGTGACAATTCTTTAGGATTTAGCAGAGGTACTGGTCTACCAGGCTTTTAACTGCTTGCAGAGCTGTACCAGTCTACCCATTTATTTTTGCAGGCACTGGTCTACCCATTTATTTTTGCAGGCACTGGTCTTCTCATGTATTTTTGCAGGCACTGGTCTACCCATTTATTTTTGCAGGCACTGGTCTACTCATTTGTTTTTGGAGGCATCGGTCTACCACCAAATTGCCTTTTACCACTGATCAGCTGTAGGGCAGCCCTTTGAAGCCCCGTAGCAAGGGTTTAAACAGGTTTTTCCTTTATAGCCCATCAGCTGGGACTCAGGAGGCAGCAATAGATTGGGGGTGGGGCCAAATAAAAGGTAAGAATAACGTGGGTGGGGGTGGGAGGGGCGGGGGGGCAGAACCGGTTCAGTGATGTCATATCGTCACCGCTACCGGCTCGGTGGAACTGGGCTGAACCGGGAGGAACCCACCACGGGACTAGATCATCTCCAAGGTCAATTCCAAATCTGTTATTCTGTTCTGTTAGGCAAGCTATGAAGTTTAATCTAAAGCACACCACATTCTCTTAACATACTCTTTCTTGCCCTGAGTCACAAATAGCAGGTATTTGAAAAAGCTGTCCCAAGGCCCAGCACAGGATAGTCCTGGAATTGTCAAAGAGGATAGAAGGACATGTGGCCAATTTCAGGGGATGGTTGCAGCCATTAATTCATTTATTTAAACTATTTATATATATCTCTGCATTAAAATATAACACAACAAAATAATAAGGCAACAACAAAGAAAAAATGCACTGTATAAAAGTAGAATTTATATTCATTTGCCACAATTCTCTATTCCATACAATAAATCAAGAATCCTTTCTTCTTTGTTCACTCTATGATCTTCTCATAAAAAAACTTAAAAGGAAAGAAAAATAACCAAAATGGTTATATAGTTATATTAGGCTCCACAGCAGAAAAGGGCAGTTTGTTTTCTCCATTAAGAAAACAAATCTCTTGTTCTTAAGTGAAGAACTTAATGCAGTGAGCAGTGGAACAATTGACATCTGAAATAATATTAGATTTTTATGTGAGTTCAGACCTGGAAAATATTTAAATGGCATTTGAAATATGAATTTCAGGGAGATGCGTTGGTCTGTTTGGACGACTCAGCTCATGATGAACTTTAAGATAATTGCAATAAAGCTTTCCAGAGGCTACTTCGATGTCAGGTTTCTCTTTTACCATAAACAGACGTTTGAATGATTAATGAAGAAAGTGACTGAGGTTTATGTCAGCATTTCAAGGCATTTGTGTCAGACAAGAGCCCTCCTTGGCTTTACCCCCTTAGGAGCTGCAGCTATGTATAGATCTGGTTCATTTTGAACAATTTGCCCCCTGGTTAGAAATCTCTTTAGCAATAATGACCCACACTACACAAAAGGCTTAAAAATATTTCCTCCCCTGAAAGACCATATTACTTCCACTGGTCTGAAGTTTCCGAAGACCAGAAGGGGAAAAACTAGCATTCCAAGCACAATCTTAGTATACTCCATTTTGAATGAAGTACACTAAGCTCTCTTGATTTTTCTGAGATAATTTTGGAGAACCAGGAAATCAGCAATATACAGGTAATCCTTGACTTACAACAGTTCATTTAGTGACAGTTCAAAGTTACAATGGCGCTGAAAAATATGACGTATGACCATTTTTCATAGTTACGACCTTTACAGCATCCTGATGATCATGTAATCAAAATTCAGATGCTTGGTAACTGGTCCAGATTTATGATCTTGTTGTGACGATCACAAGGGATCACAAGATCATGCGATCCCTTTTGTGACCTTCTGACAAGCAAACTCAATGGGGAACCAGGTTACTGCAGTGATTCATTTAACAACTGTGGCAAGAAAAGTCATAAAATGGGGCAAAATTCACTTAACAAATGTCTCACTTAATGACAGAAAATTTGGACTTAGTTGTGGTCGTACGTCGAGGACTACCTGTAGCAATAACTATGTACATAAATTAGATTTTGCATTACAGATTGGCCAAGTCATAGTCACTCTTTTTGGTTGATGAGGGGTGTATGCCTTGCCTCAAATTATTCTTGAGTCAGTGTATAAGTAGCAGGTAATAATGGAACATGCAGCTAGGGACCTATATTCCTTTGACTGATCAATGACATCAGATTATTTATTTTTCTTCTTCTTTAATCCTACAGCAAGGTGTTCTTTCTGATTAAAAAAAACAGACTTCAGTTTGTATGGCCTTTCTTTTGTTTTCTATAATGTGACTAATGGAATTCTCAGGGTTAGTCCTAACATACCAAAAGGACAACATAATGGGAAATGCAGATCTAGTTACAGCACTTCCTAAAGTTGCCAAAGGATTATTTCCTATTGTCTAACACTCTGCACAGCTTGTTTCTTTCTGCTTTGGATTGTGGCAGAGTAAGTCAGGATTATCCATAATGAACATATCTGGGTCTAAATCTCTTGGTTATGGAGAAGACTGTTGGCAATAATCTTTTCTCTAGTTCTGTAACTTTATGCAAAGAAGCTTATGAAATAAGATTTTCTTTCCATTTGATAATGCTGTGGTTACCTGATAGTTTTATACAGCTTTTGTAGTAATAAACCATTGACAAATTCCTTACAGTTCCTTGAGCTTCCCACTAACCTACACACTTCAGTGTCCTCTGGAAAGAGTGGTTTGTCCAACTCTTTAGGTTGGGAAATGGCACAATGCGATGGACTACAGTAATGCAGCAGGTTCCTGAGAAGGAGGGGACATATTCCAAAAAGAGGGGCAATACATGATAACAACACAGTCCAGAGCTGTATCAAAAGAAGAATAAGACACTTAGGATAGGCACTACCTAGAATCTCCCAAGGTATATTCAATAGGTCAGTCTAGTACAGGTAGTCAGATTTAACAGATTAACAGAGTTGGGAGGGACCTTGCAGGTCATCTAGTCCAACCCCCTGCCCAAGCAGGAGATCCTACATTTGCCTCTACCTAGGATCGAACTCACAACCTCCTGATTGTGAGGCAAGAGCTCCACCTGTAGACCACAGCAGCTAGTCCTTGACTTATGACTACATTAGAGCCCAAACTTTCTGTGGCTAAGCGGAACATTTGTTCTGGCCCATTTTATGACCTTTCTTGCCACTTTTGTTAAGTAAATCGCTGCAGCTATTAAATTAGTAATAAGGTTATTAAGTGAATCTGGCTTCCCCATTGCCTTTGCTTCACAGAAGGTCGCAAAAGCTAATGACATGACCCCAAGACAGACAGTGCAATTGTCATGAATATGAGTCAGTTGCCAAGTGTCTGAATTTTGATCACACAACCATGGGGATGCTGCAATGGTCATAAGTGTGAAAAAAGTCATAAGTCACTTTTTTCAGTGCTGTTGTAACTTCAAACAGTCATTAAACGGACTGTTGTAAATTGGGGACTACCTGTATAGGTTTAATCTGGCAAGATTCTATATGGTGTAAATAAATAAAGAACTGAACTTTGGATTGGCTTGTTACATCGTTCTTGGGCTAGGCCTGATATCTGCACTGAATGTTCTGTATCTGTTAAGGTTAATTTTTAATTCCAGCAGATTAAATTGAAAGATTTAACCCATGCAGAGAGCTTCATGGCCAAATCAGGATCTGAACCTAGCTTTCATTATTTCTATACCATGACTCTAACTATTACATTACACTGGCACTGTGTTCATATTAACACATGTTATCACATTAAGGCATAAAGGATAATGGTTAAAATGCTGGACTAGAAATCATGACACAGATTAAAGGAAAAATGGCTCAGAGATGATATTAATATACATACAGCAGATTTAAGTAGAATAAACTAATGAATTATATGATATGGAAATCATGGTAGTAAGATTTTGACTTCATTTATTTATTTATTTATTGAATTTCTATACCACCCTTCTCCTGAAGGACTTCATCTGGGTAACCGCTTGGCATCTTTTCCAACTCTGGAATTTTTAACAACATCTTGGAAAATTGAAGAGAAGATTAATCCTAGGGAGAAAGATAATGACAAACATATGATGAAAATAAGGATATTTCTATGTCAATAAATATTGGGATAGTTAAATGCAATTGTTTTCTGGTGATAATGTAAGTCTTGAAAAGAGGGGCATAAAGAAGAAAGACGTCTTTGAATTAAGGATTTTGATAAAAAAAATTAAGCAGAACCAATCAATCAATCATTCTTGGGTAAAATAAAGACCAAGTGTTCCTTTGAGGCAATGATTGAATAGCAGAAACTAACATACGTTGGGCATCTGATATAGATGGATATTGTTCTAGGAAAATGGGAAGGTAATGGACAAGGTAAGCGGACAGGATCAGAAACATCACTGCAGTGTTCCTGGAACTATGGATTGTAAAATAAAAGGCATTTGTTTATATAGATATCAGGAGAGGGCCAGGTGAATGGCACCCAACTCTTTATTATTGGCTGTGTACATTTCTGTATGCTAATCCTTAGAAGCATAGAACTGGAAAGAGTAGTTTAGACCATTAGTTGCATTACCCTGCTCAGAGCAAAGTCTAAATTAAAGTACGTTGTCAACAGGTTGTTGAATCTCTGCTTGTAACTATCCGCCAATCGAAACTCTAAATCTCTTTAGATCTTTGACTCCATTCTCCAAATATTCTTACTATTTTGAAATTTTCCTAACACCAGCAAAAATTGCTTTCCTAGAACTTGAGACAATTGTTCCACACTTTGCATTCTGTTATGATAGAGGGCATTTCTGTTTTTAGTGTGACAACTGTGAGATACGGTACTTAGATAGATAGATAGATAGATAGATAGATAGATAGATAGATAGATAGGAACTATTTCAATCATTCCTGGATGAAATAAAGATGGAGTTTTCCCTTGAGGCTATGATTAGATGGCAGAAACTAACATAGATATTTTACCCCATCCTATTTTTTAAAGACTAAACATATCTACTTAGTTCAACTTCTGTTGATAGTCTTCATTTCCAATCTCCTGATGATCCTTGCTGGACCTAATTCAACTGAATCATTTTAAGATGTTACTAGGAAAGTACTGGTACATTCTGACTAGTAGAGAATAGCACGAAACATTTATTTCATATGATATGGAAAAATAGATATTAACTGTTGCAAAGTAAAATTGTGTTTGTATTGTTTTGCAGTTTGCTAAACTGCAAAACAATGGGAAATTACTTGGGAAATTGAAATGAACTCTTGTTGGGAATTGTAGAAAAAGTTCATGCACAAACTTCTTGCATTCAGTTTTTACTGAGCAGTCTTTGGTAACAGACAATTAATAGCACAAAGAAAATACAAGCACCAGGCCAATATTTACATTGTTCTGGTATATTTATCATCTTTTCTCTCTCTTTTTAATATTTCACCTTAACAATGTGCTTGCAGGTGGAGATTTTTTTTTCCTTGCCAGCATTACAGGTGACTCCTTCGGTTTCTTATTTGCTGCCAGGAACATAACCACACCTGTTTGGCAGTGAATAGGTAGCCTGTTACATCCCGAAGGCACAAAGTGGATCAAGTGCACAATGATGATTTAAGTAAATAAAATTTAAAAGGGAACATTTTAAACAAACGTGACAGGCTTTATGTTTTCTGTACTAAGGAAAAGGGCTTGATGCAATCCCAAACAACTCCCTTCTTCCTCCCTGCCCCTCTGCAGTATTTTCCCTGTTGGAACAGGTCATATCATCTTCTGAAAAATTATCAATTATTTAATACTCAATTCTAAATATCATTGGTTTGTACTGCTAATATGACTTTCACATGGCCTAATTTATGGTATCCGTTCTTCCTTTTTATTTTTTTTTCTTTCTTCATTTCCTAATTTTATTCGGAATTATAAAGAGGCTGAATTTTCACAGCACGATAAGCAAATTTTTAACCATCCTTTATTGAATACACAACTGGATAGGTTTAATACAATACATTAAGCCTTAGAAATCATGATGACTGTATTTAGTAAGCCAAAAACCAAACAAACTACATTGTGGTTTAATGTGTCATATGAATCAGACCAGATTAAGAGCAAGAAATGGAGAAACAATTTAGATGTGTACTACATACTTACCCATGGTTAAATGAACTGTGGTTCATACAGCCCAGGTTTCCAGGTTTCCCATGAGAATCACTGAACCATGAAGTAAACCACATTAGCAGCAATTGCATCATCCATTTAGTTAATGGAGCCTAAGTAGTTTGTAGTTTAGCAAGTGTAAGAACATAGTAAAATATTAAATGTGAAACCTGTTAGGAAGATTAAGCCTAATTAAATCAGGTTAAACAAATCCAGCCAGCTACAATTTGACTTAAATATTTGTATGACTCCATTCCAGTGAGGTACAAAAAGGGGACACTGAGACCAGTCTTAATGTAAACTGTTGAGGGGATTCCAACGTTTACAAAGAATGCTAACCATACACTGGAACAAAGGGTTTAATATATGAGGTTTCACAGTATTAACAAATTCAGTGGATTGCTGTATTTCACTGGAACTGCAGAGAAACCTATAATCTCAAAGGATTCTTGGCAAAGACCATAAATAACTGTCTGTTCCTCATGCCAGGCCAACAAGAAAAACAAGTCTCCAGAGCTTTAGGAAGAAGAAAGATTACCATCTGAATCCATTTCTTGGCTACTGAAACGAAGTCACACTTATTAGCGAACCCTTTGTCATGCATTAAGAAGTATTACCTGCTAGCATAAACAATGCGATAGAAACTGTAGGATAAAGATTTACTGGAAGAAAGGAATCCTTCTGGCCAACCTACAATCTATTAGAGTTCGAAGAAGGAAGATCTAATCTTATCTAATGTACCAAAGGGGGGGAATCCAGATAGGTTTAATCTCAGCATTTCCTAACATGCCTTTACTTTTGCTTCTATGAACAGAGTGTTCTTTAATGTTGATGGCTGGATTTGGAACACATACACAAGCCTTAAAGGAGAACGGCCATCTAAAGTTTTTGCCATCCAGGGTGGTGCTTGGGACTGCCGTGGGAATGGAGCTTGGTAGTATCAGGTATGTCCTGACGCCAAGTTTGATGCAAAACATGTCTATTCTCTTGAAGGGTACAGCTTTAAACAGAAGATAACCAAAATGGGGAAAATATTTCTTCTTGTTTTTCTGGCAACTAGCCTGAAACAAGAATAAAATAAAATGTCTTCTAGGTCAGTTTTGTTTTCCCCTCTGGTCACTTGACAATCTAAGCTGGAGGAATACTAAGATCCAGCTAGAGGAATTAAACCCACATTTGCTCACTGCAGTAATCCCCTTAAAATCTAGCTTTATTCTGGGCATATACGGACAACTTTTTTCTCATTTTCATAATTCAGTATAGTTGGAACAGGATTCAACTAGAGATATAAACACTACCATGTTATTTGTGTTTCATTGTATATCTCCCTCTGTATACTTGGCTATTCCTGAAACTGCCAATGCACATTTAATGTATTTCTAAAAAATGGTTATATTTTTCATACTGCAATGTCTAATCAGAAAACCAAAGCTGAAAGTAAAAAGGCTGTTTTTTTAAAAAAAATATTTAAAAGTATTATTTTATTAATAATTCTGTCCTACGCCATGATTATTTGGGAGCACATTATTGAGATTTCTATCTGTGTTATGTCTCCAATTATTCTTCAAATTTCTGGTAGATCCAGGCTGCATCCAGATGCAGCATTGATCTTCTCAGAGCTGCACAACACAGATTTTATGCATGTGTGCATGTGTGTCTGTTTACAGTAACATTGTTGGAGTGGAACGCTATTTGATTCCCATTACTGACATCTGCACACACCAGCATGCTTTTCTTTCCACCAGTTGCTGATACAGAGAATGGAACTGCTGTGTCAAAATTTTCACATTCAAAGTCCCCCTTTTTTCTGTTCATGGTCTGCTACTATATGGAACTGTACCTTTAAATTAGTTGAACAAAAATACAAGAAAACATGAGAAAATTGTAAAACAATGTACTTGGTCACTCCAATCAATTTAGATATATTTTCTATTTCCTAGGGAAAAAGGAATATTTTTCCTATTGCAATGTTTTTTTTAAAGGAAAGAGAAAAAAGTAAACCTAGGTGCCTGTAAAATGTACTCAGTTTTAAAAGTATTTCCAGAGATTTGCTTTGGTATTTGATTCAGATTTTTTTTTTTGAAGGAAGTGAGTCAATTTCTTTCCTAGTCTGCTCTACTTTATTTGACATTGCAACTAAGCTGGTGTTTTCTTTTGAATCACTGCACTTCTATACACCCTCATTTTCATACTGGCCACAATGATGTACAAATGACCGCATGCTATTGGTGACATCATGACATAGTTCTGTCCTTACTTACTTGAATCCCAACATCTGATGCAAGTTCTAAGTAGGCGTCTTTGCATCATGACACATGTTTTATTGCTTGCCAACTTTCCTCACTGCAAATGCCTAAGTATTTCATCTTATTTCCTAAACTCAAACCCATCATCTCTCCCTCCCTGACCCCAAAATTAAACTTTGATAGAAGTCTCTGTTGATGATTTCTTGAGATGTAAAATTGTTTAATTCATAATTCCACTGAAATATTTGCTTTATATTCCTATCAGTAAAAATGTAATCCTAATATTCAAATCCTATTTCAGCCTGTTCTCCAAATGAAGTAAAAAATCTCCAGTGGTTGGATTGCCTCATTACCCTTAATAATATCTCTGCTTTCCTCATATTCCTGGAAGGCTATTCTTTATACAATAGAACTAGATTTGAAAAGGACTGTTCTGAATGGTGATACAAGATATGTAACAAATAGAAACAAGGCACAACATGTAAAATCAAATCAGAGAAGCCTCCAAGAAACCTCACAAATTGTCGTTGAGTGAGAATGTCATGCTGCTCCAGAAGTCGGTTTTACTGTCATCTATTTGTTTTCATGCCACATAACATCATATTAACTAGCTCTTATTATGCATTTGTTCTTGGCCTCATTAACATGCATTCGGCATGTCAAGATGACATATTTGTTGCACCGATAACTGCAGAACATTCAAGGACCTGGAACATTATTATTAATTCTTATATTAATTTTTTGTGTGGGGGGAAATAATTACTATATCCCACTCTATTTACTGTGGAACAGCCTCCTGCTGTAGCATTTATTACTTGATGAAAAAGCAGAATGAAAAATACCCTGATTTATCTACCCAGACTTTACCTCTTATAGTTATTTAGCTTGGCTCTGACGAAGACATAGACCTTGAATATATTATAGTTATATAATGAAACAACATAACATAATATAACGTAATGTAATGTAACATAATGTAACGTAACGTAACAACAACATGACTAAACACAACAAAACACAACACAACGTATAATAATTTAGTTATAGACTTCTATTTGATCAGTAACCAAAGGCTTGCAGTGCAGAACAAGGTTTTGCTTTCCTTAAAAGGTGATTAGAGGCTTATAATATTTATCTAATATAGTTTATTATGTGCATGTGCCTATAGGTTGAGCATAAGATGGGAATTAACAGCAGTAATGTTCCAGTAGATTTCTCTCTCAAATTTCTACAGGAAATCTTAATGACACAGAATTTCTTTCCCAAAGCTAACACATATATTTGTACTGTACTTTCTAGTACAGGTCCTGCTGCCCACAAGATGGATAAATCCATTTCTACAGATTAATCAGCAAGGAATGGGGATGGAGATAAGATAAAGCACCTAGTCTATTCTTGAACCATCCTAGCTCCTACTAAAATATTTTATCTAAACATTGCCATCAATCAAGTGGCAATTGTCAGCTTTTACATGATATTCCATAATGGAATACACACCGACAGCTCTATTGAAAGGCTGAATTTCAAAAGAGCCTTGGTAGTACAGTGGTCTAAAGCACCCTGTTATTAACACCAGCTGCCTGCAATTATTGCAGGTTCGAATCTCACCAGGCTCAAGGTTGACTCAGCCTTCCATCCTTTCTAAGGTAGGTAAATTGAGGACCCAGTTTGTGGGGGCAATAAGCTGACTTTGTATAAATATACAAAAGTATGAAGGCTATTGCTTAGCGCATTGTAAGCCGCCCTGAGTCTCCGGAGAAGGGCGGCATATAAATCAATTAAAAAAAATTACATGATTGCTTTAAATTCAACTATAAAACCTCATTTATCATGTACAGCAACATCCTCACTAACGTCTGTTAGTATCATCTATCTACAGGTAGTCCTTGCCTTATGACCATGATTGGGACTGAAATCATAAGTCGTTGAGATCATAAGTTGAGGTACCCATGTGACCTAGTGTGGATAACCTATGTGGTCTTGGGATGGAATATGATGATCTAAGATGGTCCATGATTTACATTTGGCTGAACAATGAAGGCTGAAATCTCAGTTAAAGTTCTACTATGTTCAATAGAATTCATATTCTAGTAACAGTAGAGTTGCCACTTTAGGGAAGTTTTTGCTGTGACATTAACATTACATTAGTAGCAGCTGTGGAGGCACAGTGGTTAGAATGCAGTACTGCAGGTTAACTCTGCCCACAGACAAGAGTTTTAATCTGACGGGCTCAAGGTTGACTCAGCCTTCTATCCTTCTGAGTTCTATAAAATGAGGACCCAAATTGTTGGGGGAATATCCTGATGCTGTAAACTGCTTAGAGAGTGCTGTAAAGCACTATGAAATGGTATATAGATCTAAGTGCTATTGCTATTACAGGTAGTCCTCGAGTTATGACTACAATTGAGCCCAAAATTTATGTCGCGGAGTGATACCCCATTTCACAACTTTTCTTGCTACAGTTGTTAAGTGAATCATTGCATTTTTTAAGTTAGTAACATGGTTTGTTAAGTGAATCTGGATTTCCCATTGATTTTGTTGGTCAGAAGGTCACAAAATCTGATCACATGACCCTGGGACACTGCAACCGTCATAAATATGAACCAGTTGCCAAGCATCTGAATTTTGATCACGTGACCATAGGGATGCTGCAAGTAAGTATGAAAAATGATCATAAGTCACTTTTTTAATGCCATTGTAACTCTGAACGGTCACTAAATGAATTGTTGTAAATTGAGGAATACCTGTACTCAATCAGCTACCTACTGATTGGGGTTGGTATGTCTCCAAATATCCAGATGTTGGGCAATAATGGTGGGAAAGAAATGTATTGTACTTGGAAGCATGTCAGCAGCAACTTATCTGTCACAGTTATAAAGAAAACAGTGCATTCAATTGTCTTTGGGTTTAATCTGGTTCTTGTAGCTTATTCTTGTAGCCTCATATTAAAATGTAGATATGCTCTTGGACTATTAATTTCCAACCCCTTGTTCAACTCCATTTTTCATCCAGGTAATTAAGTTATTTAATAGTGTAAAGGCTCCCATGTGTGTTTCTGAAGTTCTTGTCTTCAGCTTTACAGACCAAACAGAGAACAAGTAAAAGTCTTAAAATTTTACACAGCAGTTAAAGCTACAGAAAAATATTTGTTGTAATACTTGCTTTTCCACTACTGAAGTAAAGATATAAGGATTTTCTTATTTGAACAACTGTGAAGTCCTTGGTGTTCTCGGAGTTTGGTGGTTTCCTTGCAGTCATTTCATTACCAAACTAGACAAGCTCATCATATTTACACAACTATTTCCCCAGCTTTCAATTCTGTTGACAAATTATGAATTGCTATGCAGATGTGCCTTTCTGTATCTCAGTTACATGCTTTCCTGTCTCCCATTCATGCCTGAGAAGTTTGCTAGGCTGCAGCTCTAAAGGATGCAACAGACTGATTAATATTATTTGGTTCGTTCTGTGGAAATATCTAGGATCCATTTCAACAAAAATGTAAAGAAGGATGAAGCAGACTAAAACAATAGTGAAATAGAAAGGACCTGCAATGCATAGCATTGTCCCTAATGGACCACAAAGAAGAATTCGGTAATGGATAAATTCCTCTCATGTAAGTTAGAAGTCAATATAAATATGGAGAGTCTCACTCATCCAGGCCATGGTTGTCCCAAAGATATTTTTCCAAAAATCAACTGAACTTTATTGGGTTTTTTTCTTAGAAAATGTTTTGCTTCTCACCCAAGCTTCTTCAGTTCAGTTCAGCACTTTTGGGACAATATAACTAGAAATGAATCGGGAACGAATAGCACATATGTGCGAGGGGAACTTTTACCTTTACCTTTAAATAGAAATGAATGGTAAGGTTTGCCTAATATATTGAGCTTCAGGGTAGCAAATAGTATTTTAGATTTGCATGAAATCACTGTGGGCACAGTGGAATCTAGAAAACTGGGTAATCCCTAATCTGGATAAAGATACATATTTTTAAAACATGGTCCCATGACAGTCTTGGGAAAAATTTGAAAAAGGATTCAGGTCCTCCAGCACTAGGCAAGTAACATATTTTCTAGCTGGGGTATTCTGCCTAGTGTTTTTATTTCAGCAGCCTTAGTAGCAAAACGAAGCACAAGCAGTCAATATGAACCCCGGCGGCTAAAGGGTTAATTCACGCTTGCCGAAAGAACGGAAAGACCAGCAGTTGTCAGAGCAACCAGAAAGGGGAGGAGCCTGCAGATTCAGGAAGAAAGAGGAGGAGCTCTACATGAAATGCTCAGTTTCTCAGATTGTAGAGGGGGCGGGCTTTAGCGAGGCGGAAGTAAAAACAAAAACACCGCACGCTCCGGAAGTACTTAATGGCTCGATAGTTACTTGGAGTTGAGTGAGTTTAGTTGCCGGTATCGTCGTCGTCATGTTTCTGACAGTGGTCAATTGTGAGTTGACTGGGAGTTCCCTCTTTGGGGAAGTTTCGTGTGGTGCGGCGCAGCAGTAACTAGTTTCCCTTGGTACGAAGCCTTTGCCCGGTTACCCGGGAACACGGCTCAGAAACCCGAGGTTACTCCTTGGATTTAAGCCGTTTAAGATGCTTCTCCTTAAGGCTAGCGCTGACGGGAGTGGCTGCAAGGCGAAGGTCCCGTTTCTAATATCTTTTCGTCTGCCTGATTCTGAAAGGTCGGCCGCCTAGTGCAGGGGTTTCCAATCTTGGCAGCTTTAAGACTTGTGGACTTCAACTCCCAGAATTCCTCAGCCAGCTTTGCTTATGGACTTCAACTCCCAGGAATTCTGAGAGTTGAAGTCCACAAGTCTTAAAGTTGCCAAGGTT
>WNWU01000005.1:36466340-36529244 GCA_012654045.1 Ptyas mucosa
GTGGACTTCAACTCCCAGAATTCCTCAGCCAGCTTTGCTGGCTGAGGAATTCTGGGAGTTGAAGTCCACAAGTCTTAAAGCTGCCAAGATTGGAGACCCCTGCACTAGTGATTCGCAATCCTACATTGTGGTACGCCAACCTTATCCATCATTTGGGAATCGAGTAGAGATTTTATATACAGGTTGTCCTCGACTTAACAATCGTTCCTTTAGTGACGGCTCAAAGTTACACCCGCACTGAAAAAAGTGACTTAGCACCCTTTTTACGCACTTAACGACCGTTGCAGCATTCCCATAATCATGCGAGCAAAATTCAGATGCTTGTGTGGCAGCTGATTCACATTTAATCACCGTTGCTGTGTCCCAAGGTCATGCAGTCAACCTTCGCGGCTGTCTGGCAAGCAAAGTCAAGGGGGGGGGAGGGGAAGCCAGATTCGCTTAACAACCAGGTTACTAACATATCGACTGCAGTGAATCACTTAACAATGGTGCCAAGAAAGGCTGTAAAATGGGGCACAATTCACTTAACAAATGTCTCGCTTAACAACAGAAATGTTGGGCTCCATTGTGATTGTAAGTTGAGGACTACCTGTACATTAATAGTCCTTTCTGCACAGAAGGTAGGGTAAAGGGGGTGGTTTCCCCTGCATTCCTGAGATAGATTTGTCAGGGTTTATAACTGAAGTAGGGATAAGACTGAAAAAGTGGAAAATAATTAACAGTATGGATTCGTGGAAGGAAAGGGGGCTTTTAGAAAATGTCGGCAGGTCATGCAAGAATCTGTTTGCATCTGTTTAATGCAGCTATGTCTTTTCCTAGCATCAAAGAGCTGTCCTATGCAGCCTTAGCACAGTCTTGGAAAAAGGAGTTGTGATGACTACAGCATGCCTGTCCATGCAAATTTCCTCAATTCCAGCTTTAATGAATAGCACAGAGTGGCTGCATTAAAAGAAATGTCTCGGATTCTATTTTACAATCTGGAAAGTGTTAACGAATGCAACTAGTAAACCATGGTTTGATGATACACGAATTAAAGATATTAAGATAGTGACCATTGAGCAAAGTTAGGGAGGGAGGAGTTGTAGCTGTTTCAATACTACTGAACTGTAGCTGCCAGCAGCTTTAATAAGTATACATCACTTTGGATTGTTAAGAACTGTAACTCTAGGCAGCATACAAAAAAAAACAGTGCTAAAAGCAAAATATAATGATAATGATAACAGAAAACATATAACTATTAATAATCAGGGACTCAAGTTTATTGCAAGTCGCTAGATGGGAACCCTATTCATTCTAATCCAAGTGCCTGAAGAAAGTGCCAGGTCTTCACTGCCTTTTTAAAGGCTTGCAAAGTTTGAGTCAGCTGTAAATTGGGGGAGATAGTTGCAGAAGGCAAGTGCCACCACAAAAAAATATGCTTCCTGGGTCTGATAAAATGATCTTGTTTCAGAAGTGGGACCTAGGGTATTGTCCTTCTGTTGAAGTGTATAGGACAGACAGAGGATTTTCAAATATGCTGTTTTGGATTCTGTTTAGGAATAACAGCCAGGAGTCAAAATACTTGACTTGAAGGCACAAAAAATGTATATACTTTATTGAGTGATTATATATAGTGACTATATACTATATAGTATATAGAGCCATTGGGAATAGCTGGCATACAAGCTAAGTAAATAAAACTCTATCTAGTCTGGAATCCTTAAATTTGCATTAGAAAAGAATGTTAAAAATATGGGGAGTCATGAGTTTTCTTTGAATATTATTTAAATGGTTTTAAATGCTGCTCATTTTATTTACACAGTTGGATTTGCAATGTGTTGTATGTGGGACTGCCTTTGAAAACAGCCTGAAAACTTTAGTTAATTCAAAATAGACTGCTTACTAGGCTAGATTGATCACTGAGATAGTTGGTACAAACCTATCAGTTCTTCACCATCTAGACTGGCTGCCAGTTCATTTTCAGACCCAATTAAAAATATTGGTTTTGATCTTTAAAGTCGTAAACAGCTTAGTACTAGGTTACCTGAATGTGAGCACCTTCTCCTATATGTACTTACCTGGACTTTAAGATCATTTAATGAGACCCTCCTCTCACAAGGTCTTGTCACCAAAGGAGATGATGTAGGTGTCTACACAGAAGAGCCTTTTCTGTGGTGGTACCCCTTTTATGAAATCCCCTCTCTAGAGAAGCTTGACCAATACCCATGTTGGTTGCATTTTAGTGCCAGGTAGAGATATTTCTGTTCTCCCAGGCTTTTTAACTGATTTAATTTCAATTATTAGTTTTTGGCTGACTGCTGTGTTGCTGCCTAGTGAATAGGTTTTTTAAATATTTTTTTTTATTGTAAATTGCTGTTAGGTTATTAGTTGGTTTAGCAAAATAAAATAAATTATATGGCAGGACTAATTTGGTGTATTGTTAAATAAATTAAAACATTTTAATATGTTTTTCTTTTTTGTTTGCAATGCCAGTGGCCAAGAAAGCCAAATCAAAGTAAGTAAACATTTGAACTGCATTTACTACTCTAAAACTGTATAGTTCAGATAACTGCTGCTATTAATGGCAGTTAGGTTTTTAGGATTGCCTTTTGTATCAAAAATAATTGTTAAGAAATCATAGTCTGAGATTATCTGAAAAAGAGCTGTTCATTTAAGCAAACATTACAAAGCTTTTCCTTTAATCTCTCAGGTTGATGTAGTGCCAGAAGTTGCAGAATTTAGGAGATGAAACCAGCATGTTTAGTTATGTCTGTTATACATTTAATTTTTCTATGTTTGTTAAGAACTAATTCAGAATCCTATAGAATATGGCCAATTCAGTTCGGTTTAGAGAATTTTTTTCTTGATTTCAATATGGGTGATTATAATAATTTATTAAATTTATATGCCACACAACTCATTGTAGCACACAATGATGGATAATGGAACTACATGCACCTCTCATGGTGGGATGGAGAATTGGTGGGACGTACAGGGCTACAAGAGGAAAAAGAGATAGCTAATGCAGCCTTGGTTTTTAGGTATCTCATTGCAAGTAATTGTCTTATTAAAAAACCCTTAATCGAAAATTATTAAGGAAAATTGGGGAAATTTAAGTTAAATATGTCAATAGACAATCGTGCATGCACTACAAAGTCAAAAATGAATTACAGAAAATAATCATAGCTATCCAAATAAAAAGGTGTTCTTGATGTTATTATTCTAGGTATATACTTGTGAGAATGGTCAGTGAAGCAGGAACGGGCTGTTCTTTTAATGTAAAAAGACTCCGGCTTCAAGACAAGCTGGTAATGCTAAGCTATGATCGCTTTGGTAAGAAATTGAAGAGTGTTTTGTAGGGGTTTATAAATGGGAAGAATATTTTTGTATGTTTGTATTTGTATTTTTGAATACAACCAAAATATATGTTGAAACCCCTGGTGTAACATACCAATACTTACAGTATTCAAATGGTTTGAGTAGGAATTTTTGAGGCATTGAAATCTTAAAAATCTCCCAAACATTATGAAAAATATCAGACTTTGGCATATACTACAGTAATGGGTAAAACTGAGGCCTTTTAATGTAATACATTTGTTGTTAAATAGAAGGACTGGTCAAGATTGAATAAAAAAGTTAAGTGGTGATGTGCTGGCAGTAATCTTCCAAGATACAAATAGTTTTGCAAAGATATTGAGACACAGAAAGGTTTAAGGAGGGTTTAAGTGTTCTGCCATAAATACTTGAATGTCAGTGTCAGAGCTTGTGGTTCTTTTGGTTGTACAATGTAATTGCAGCAGTGTGATGGCCTGCATTACCTTGGTAGCTATATGTATTCTATACATGTGAGGAGGTTCCCCCAATAATGCCTGTTGTACTCTTAAAAGAGCTGGCTCCCTAAGTAGCATCCTCTCTGTAAAGTGTGTGATGTTCAGCAAATCCGGTACAATGCCTACAGAAAGTGTCTTGGAGCTTATGCTGTTTTAGCCCTTCAAGCTAGAATAGGAAACCAACGTTATGAATACTAATACAATTTTATTATAAGAATTTTGCAAATCTGAATGTGCTTCTCCTCCCTCTTTATCTACAAGAGAACTAGGAAGAGTCAAGCCTGAGATGCTTTCTCAAATTATAATTCTGTCTTGGACTCAAATTTATTTAGCCTGCCCAATATCTTGGTTGCAGCTCTTCCTCCTGTTCTTCAAGGTTACTCTACAGCCCAATTCAGCTATTTGAATTCCTGCTTGGCAAGGCCTTTCTCTACAAATATTTGAACTGTGTGCCTACATCCCTGAGGGAAGTTTATGACCCATTTTTAATTTAAGAATCATATTTTCTCAGCAGGGCTTTATTCCTAAACATTGTGATTATACTTCAGTAAAGCGGCAGTCCAATTTAGATCTGTTTAAAATGAGCAGCAGATGATACTGATCAGTTCCTAAATAAATTGTTCAAGAGTCCTTCCCAAAACTCTTGATGTAGTTGATCAAATGATCCAAACAAGAAACAACATCTTGATATAAACTAGAAGAAACCGCATATACTTTGCTTTAGATGAATTATTTTAGAAGTCATGTCAATGATATAAATTAAATTGGAACTGTAAGAAAAATAGGAAGAAAAAATATTCAGGGAAAATGTACAATTACTGATCTCAATATTTTTAAATTTTGGTGTTAAACCATTGAAACCTATAGATAATTACATACATATTGATATTCTATTTTTTTCTTACCATTTAGGTTTCAAACCATAACTCTTTAAGTAAAAATAAGTAAAGTTTTCTTTACTTATTTTACAGCATTTGTAAAGCACTCTAAATGACATAGACCCTAGGAGGGCTTCAACATATTTGCTGTACATCACATTCATATCCATTGTCATGTGATAAACGGCATGCAATTGAGCCAATCATTGATTTAATTGTATTTATGTAAACATGGAAGTTGGCATAATTTGTTTTTGTCTTTTCATAGTCAAACAGAAAGTTCTCTTCAAAGAGCAAAAAAAGATCTGTTCTGTGTAACTGATGCTTGGCTAAGAAGATTTGTGAAGATGTATACAAGGAAATACGAAGTTGGCAATGCTGAAAAGAGAAAACGAACTGAGGTGCTCAAAGTCAATTGTAAATAAAAACACCACTGAAAGATATTTAGAAGTTGGATCTTCATCACTTCGTTTTTACACTTGTGAATTAAAACTGTGAATCTACTGCGTATATGTTTCATTTCAACACAAGAGGTAAAACCACATACAAGCAGCTTCCTCAGTTTTTTGCACTCAAACTCTCTAGATTGCAGCAAATGGTGGAAACGATAGTTCAGATACATCTGGGAGAAACAGGTTTATGGAAGCTTATTCTCTCCTAAGATTCATTCCATGTAGGTACAAAACTGAACAATGAAATAATCTGCCTAGCTTGATTGGCTGTCTAAGGCTAGAGGCAGGCAGCGGGACTTATATTGCTTTTTAAGGAATTTCATTTAGCAGCTACAGTTGATGGGTGTTTGGGGTTTTACTTGATTTATTATACTTTATTAGAATTCTGTATTGCTGCAAAAATACTTTGTTGTACACTCCCCCAAAAGACCACATCCCATAAACATCCATACCACAAACTGAAACAGTTTTTAAAAATTCATACCATGATTTCATCTCAAATATAAAACCTCTTCATCTCTTCAGGAGAGGTCTGTCAAATCCCCCATTCCATGCACGAGGAGGGGGTTGGACTAAAGACCACCAAGGCCCCTTCCAACTCTTGTTCTGCATTTCAAGATGGTCATTTCTTTTAAAGTATTACAATGCTTAGTAGAACCCAGGTATCTAACAATATTTGGATTCTATTCTCCAATTAGAATCTACCCACTCAAAATATACCAACAGAATGAGGTGTCATGCATTTTCTGCAGGAACTGCTTTCCTGTGGAATGTATCTAACCAGAATTAACATGTGTACCTTGCTCTTAATATTTAGAAGCTTGTAAAACTTAGCTTTTCCAAAGAGTACTTGGAATTGAGTATGTGGTGGTTTTACTTATGACTGTGGGAGCTTGGATTAAGATTAGTCCTATTACGATTGCTGGCTCCATCATATGATAGTTTGAGTGTTGTAAAGTTTATATGTTTATAGTGTATTGCATATATGCTGTGAACTGCTTGGAGTGAGTGAGTGAAGCAGTAGAGAAATATTCTAAACAAACGAATGAATGTCTTCTGGCATATGTCTTGTATTCAGGAAAAAATTGTTCCAATAATATAGGGACCATGTCAGAGAAATTTCAAATTCCAGTTTTTAAAAGTTACAACTTCTACAACTATGTCTGGAAGTTGAGTCATGGCAACTGGATTACCACAAAAGTGAGCCTTGTCTTTTTGTGTATGCTATGCCTCAATATATTAAACAGTTCTTTCTGCTTTGATCATCCCGTTTCATTCAGTGCAAACAAAGATTTTCCAAATTGCACAAGAAAATTTATTCTCAGAAAAGAAAATTGCACAAGAAAATTTATTCTCAGAGTGGGTTCACAATTTTTAAACATACAGTAATAAAAGGGTCCTTGCTTAAGTGACTAAGACATGGAAATAATTTCATTGTAAAGCTGAAAGCTGTATCCTAAACTGGAATTGCAGTGTGTGACACCATGTGCACCTCATTCAGGATATGGCTAAGCAACAATATGCAATTTATACCATCTTCATTCTGGCATCAGTGTAGTTGGCATTTGTTTAAAAAGTTTGAGCAGAGAAAAATCAAATGTGTTACACGGCTTAAAATAGGTTTTGTGGCAGATCCTTTCTGTAAGGGTAGGAAGTCTGTGTGCCGGTTGTTTGAGTGCTAATGGATGCTATGAAGTTACTTCTCCTCAGCATTTCATGTAGAGGTAGATTGGGGTAGTGAGCCAGGTAGAATGCTAGTGCTCCAACAAAACTGTCACCAGCTCCCTAGAAGAAAATAAAAGGGGAAAAATGAAATACTACAAATGGTAAATAGAAAATCCAGTAAACCACGTACTTTAAAAGTTACCACCCTGAGTTTGCATGAAAATGTATGCATTTAATTCTCAGTCTTAAATGCATAGATGAATGTGAATGAAATAGACATAACTGATAGACTTGTTGTTTAAAGGTGACTCAAAGTTTGCTAACTGTGGTTCCCAACACATGCAGACATACAAGGGCAGGGGATGTTTCTCCATCCCTAATTTAGAATGGCTTTCTTTCTATGTTTTGAAAACTACTTTCTGAAAAAAGATTACGTTGGCAAGAGAATACCTAGAAAATAAAAGGGATAGTGGGGCAGAATTCAGGATCTACAAGTATTTATTGGGTTGTTCATAGCTTGAAAATGATTTGGAAGAAGTGTTTTAGATTTTATTTAAGTGAAATCTCTGCCTCATATTTGGGAAAAAAAGGCAGCTTAAGTAATAGCAATGCACTACCTGAAATTTAAAACAATTGTTTCAAATACTGCTTCAAAGTAGAAATAGCATTGTTCTGTAGCCATCTGTTGAGGAGCGGTTGTCATAAAAATTAAAAGGGAGGCAGAATCAGGACAAAACCCCTCTACCTTTTATACAGGCATTGAGAATTGTACACTGTGTGAAGAAGCTATTTGTCTCTCAAGAGTTGGAAAAGAAAGCTGCACATAGGAAATGTTAAATGTAATGAACTTATTGTAGCCTGTTTTTACGGTAGAAAGTATTTTACTTATCCAAACAAGACTCTGGGATATTCCTTTGCATTCTGTAAAGTTGAGCCACAGACTTCTATAGTTAATATAGAAGCCACATCCATCTGTGGCTACTAGAATTAAAATTTCTGCAAAATATTAGCAACACCTAGAATGTTTCCTTTTCAGAGAATATTTCCATTTTCTTGAAAAGTTCAGTTCTGACTCATGGGATTCTATATCCTTCATGTAGCTAAAACCATAAAACCAGAAGTATGACTACTTTAGGTCTTGATGAGGCTTAAGTATTTAAGTTCTTCTGTGATAACAGAAAAAGCTGTATTTGTTGGCTTGATTTGCATATAGTACACAATTTCTTCATTACTTCCTCAGAAGTATGACTACCTACATACAGGATGATTCTAGATCAAAATTTTGCAATCAAAGCACTGTAATGGCAGGTTCTGATCAATGATAAGAATATAGATTGCTAGATTTTAGGAAATTAGAAAATATGATGTAATTATAATAAAACTCTTGAAAGGCCCACTAATTTTTCATTTTTCTTTTTTTTCCATTCTCTTTATAATTTAATATAATGAAATGGCCAAGAAAAAATATCTACAAGTTTTGTTTCAACTTGTTTCACTCCTCAGCCAAATTTACACCACAGTTAAATATAATCTGGTCTATTTCAACCCTGACATTGTGCTTCTCATTTTCCTTTGGATGGAGTTGTCAACCTTTATTAAAGTTTGGTTACTAGAGCCCCATACATGTGACACATGTTCTTTGTTTTCTATATCTATGCTTTCAATTCTTCTACTCAACTATCAGCCTTTTTTTTAAACCTCTGGTTTGTAGTGCTATAAAGGTAGTCCTTGATTTATGACCACAACTGAGCCCAAAATTTCCATTGCTAAGCAAGATAGTTAAGTGAGTTTTGCCCCATTTTATGACTTTTCTTGCTACAGTTAAGTGAATCCCTGCGATTGTTAATTTAGTAACACTGTTGTTAAGTGAATCTGGCTTCCCCATTGGCTTTGCTTGTCAGAAGGTTGCAATAATAGTAGTAGTAGTAACAGTAGTAGTAGTAGTAATAATAATAATAATTATTATTATTATAATCACATGTTACAATGATGAGTGTGTTTATACAATCTTTTTTCATCCATTCAATTGTGTTCAATTCTCAGAGTATCTGGATAAGTTCCTTGGCAAGGTTTTTCAGAAGTGGTTTATGCATTATTAATCATTCATTTAGAAGGAGGAGTTCATAACAGGATACTAAATTTTATATTTTAAGAGCTACCTTAGGAATGCCTGAGAAGTTATATAAAAATATCCATATAAATAAACAGAAAATCTTCTATGATTATTACAATTTTCCAACTATAAAATGGCAACTGCATCCAGATATGACATGCATTTAAACAGGAGAGCACTGCACAGGATCTATAGTTAGGATACTTTTGCAGATGAAGCACTATCATGATGGCAATTTCCAAAAAAAGCTACTTAGTAGGGAAATGACAAAGCAAAATGAGCACAAGACATAGGCCTCATCACTGCTGATGGCAAATCTGGTTTTTGAGATAGTGTTTTCCATGAGTAATGCAAAAGACAAGATATAATGCCTATAAATCTGAGCCTGCTTTGAAAACCCCAGCTGACTTTTGGCAGGCCGTTAATATTATAAAAATACATAGACTAGTATCACATTTATATTACCTTGAATCTTTTGAGAAAAAAGATTGCAGAAGTACCGTAATAAGCCTACCCCCCCCCAATGTTCTCAAATGTTGGTCTGCAACATCTGTAATTCTGAGTCTGTATGATTAATTGTCAGAAATGCTGGAAAGAGAAGTATCACAACTATTGTGGGCAATAATTGGGAAGGGTGGCTAAATGATACAGCAATACAGACAAGAAAAGAGCCTTGGTGGCGCAGCAGACTAAAGTGCTGTTAAGCAGCACTTAGCTGCCAGCTGCCTGCAATTACTGTGAGTTCAAATCTCACCAGGCTCAAGGTTGACTCAGCCTTCCATCCTTCCAAGGTAGGTAAAATGAGGACCCGGATTGTGGGGGCAATAAGCTGACTTTGTATAAAAAAGAACACCCCTTAGGGGGGGCCGAAAGCCCTACTAAGGAGGTATATACAAAAGCATGAAGGCTATTGCTTAACGCATTCTAAGCCGCCCTAAGTCTCCGGAGAAGGGTGGCATATAAATCAAACCAATAAATAAAATAAATAAATAAATAAGAAAGGTTTGTGCAGGCCTATCAAGCAGATAATTCCAAACTGGGAAGAAAAAATAGCATTGCTATGCAAATGGTCCACTGAAGAAGGCTTCAGTTACGTGATTAGAGAATTAAAACATTCTTCTAATTTTGAAGGAGTTTTTTCACGGGCAAACAACTCCCAAGAAGCTGGGAAAAAGACTCTACTATTTCACATTCCTACCCAGTTGGATGTTGTGAAGAAAGCTCTTGGGTTGAAAGATTGCTGTTTTGAATCTTGTTAAAAATCCATAGCTAAGCAATCACAGATGTAACCCTTGGTGTCTTCAGTAAGGATTATTTAATTCAAAAATAACAACTGCTGTGTTGTTAGAAAAGTGTACCCATGCAATACTTTGCATCAGTGCTCAGGAATCTATATCCATTTCCTGGCTGATTTCCTGATAAGTCATTTGCACATGATTAAATAGTGCTTAGTGTTAGCCTCATACATTCTTGAAAGATGAAGTCAGATAAAGTGTCTGCTGTATAAATGATTTTTTTCCCTGTTCGAAAATATCTTATTGCACAAAACCATTCAGGATCAAAAAGCTAGGAGACTTTGGAAAGTTATCTAGTTTGTGGTTTTATAAAAAAAAACATCAGTATAAATCTCCTCTCCTTGGACATACAGCTCAAAAAGTTTTGCAACTTGTTAATTCTTGTCATCTCCGTAATAATTTATCTTTTTAAAGTCCATCGAGTCAGTCACCAGTCAGATAGGCAATAGGCCAACTTCTGGACAGACTTGAAAATAGGTACAGCAATAAAATGAGTTTGTCATGCTAACTGCTAGTTGTTAACATCCAGAATAACACGCCCTACTGATTTTTAAAGGGTTACCACAACATTTCTCTTGCAGTACATTTTAAGGGTCACTCATCAAAGCATTGCCTTCTGTTTTAACTTACAGTGTAGAACGGTCATTACTGATTCCCCAGTTCCTAGTTCTGGCATAATTATTTTATTCTCCATGACGTTTTGTATGTAGCATCAAATTGAATGTGGAATGTTTTCTTAAGAAAAATGTACAGGGCTTTGAGAGGTAGCATAGAAATGGAATAAATAGATAAATAAATAAGTAGATCAGTTATCATCTGCTATAGAAAATAATTCTGCTAACACAGAGAGAGGAACACTACTATTATTCATAAAATACCATCTGTGGGCCTGATGTTGTGCAAACTGTTGTACGTCATTTCCCAACTATCAGAACTGTGATTGGAACTAAGCAATAGTATTTCAGTTATGTAGGTATTTGCTATTTCCACTTGGGCAATGTTTAACAAGAATTTCTAAACACAATGGACTGATTTTCATGAATTTTGCTTCATACGTTTTTGGAAAAAACAATGCAGCCTTTTAATTTAAATGTAATTTTGCAGGGGAAGTTCTTTATTTTTAACTGTCTGAAACCTTAATGATTGTAAGTTTAATTTTCACTTCAAGAGAATAATATTTATCTCATAACCAATGTATTCTTGAATGTCACTCAAACTCTGCTGCCTTAGAAGAGGGGGGCAGTACATTTCATCTTGGAGGCAGGTTCTGATGGCTATTGTAGTTCAAGTATTGGTGCTTGTTTAAATGGGTATTGATATCTAACCAAACCAATGGCAAACCAAAACATCTTGTGGTACCACATTTTCTAATAAATTAAGAATTTTATTTAGTATTCTATATTACAGGGGAGACTACAACTATACTTTTCTTTCTTTATAAC
The DNA here is from genome assembly GCA_012654045.1 of Ptyas mucosa. Classification (NCBI taxonomy): domain Eukaryota; kingdom Metazoa; phylum Chordata; class Lepidosauria; order Squamata; family Colubridae; genus Ptyas; species Ptyas mucosa. The sequence continues at coordinate 36,477,995 of WNWU01000005.1, forward strand.
ATTCACCATTTGTTTAGTCTTCATTCTAAATTATGATGTGCCAGGAAGGAAGTGTTTTAATATCCTGATCCTTTTTATTGACCTTTTCTGCAGTGTTTTTAATTACACCACAGATTTACCCAGAATATTCTTGTAGCTCTCTTTACCTTTTCAATACAATTTCCATTTTAAACTAGTATATAAAGGTGTATTTAAGGGGAGGAAAGTAAATAATGCAAACATTAATCTTCAGCTGTAAGGTTTGGAAGCAACCAGATAACATTAAAAAAAAAATCTGCTATTCTGCTTAGCACATTGGCAGATTGGAAGGAAATTGTACTGGAAATTGCATAATAGAAGTTTGCAAAAATGTTGTAAATCATTTGGCAGTGCCATTCAGTTTGTAGCTGCCAGTCTAAAACCTGAAATATTTAAGACAGCCAGAGGGCAGCAGATTGCCAATTATTTATTATTGTATTTTGATTGCACAGGTGAGGTGAATTTTCCATCTTGGGCATCTAAAGTTTTATAAACATTTAAAATTACAAAGAGGCAACCTTTGAATTCTAGGCCTTTGGGATTTTTCCATTTCTAGCTATTGCTCATCTCGATATTTAATTTGAAAATAACAAATTCTTAAGATTCTAGTTGATATTAAGTAAATTATCAAGCATGCAAGTTAAGTAGGGGTGGCAAGACTTTGCTATTACTTGTTTGCCTGCAAGTATTCAAATCCTGGATTTCTGCCTTAACATATCATTATCTTCAGCGCCCCAAGCTTTGGTCCATAACTCAAATACTCTTCTCTAAATGAACATCATTAGTCATTAAATAGCAAATACGGCAAAGAAAGTAGTCAGACAGAGCTCCTACACACCTAATTATCAAATGCTTCTTTACAATCTTTTGCGCCACAATGAAACAGCAGATGTCTATTAGGACTTAGATTGTCACAGTTACATTAAGCAGAATATATACATTTAAAAGTCCAACAGAAGCGCCTGCTGTTCTGAGAAGTTACACCCACAGCCTATTAGCTCTTCTCCTATTTCTACAATGTAACGACAAGCTCTACTGATTCATTAATGAGCAGAGGGCACTCTCTATATTCCTATGGACATTTTCTTTTATTATAGCGTTTACCCCCGGGATTTTCGATTCTGAAAACCATGTTTTTGTGTTGAGCCTAATCAAGCTAGGATCCAGAGCTATATTATGAACTGCAAGGCTCCTTTTAAACTCAGAGGGAGAAAATGACTAGACACTGATTTTCATCAACGTCTTGATTTATGACGCTGCTCAGAATTCACATGTCTCCAACAGCTGGATCATCATTAAATTATGCATTCCCATCTGGAAGAAAAGTAGGAAAGCTGCAGGCTCTCTCTCCCTGAACACAAGGAACAGAAAGGGATTTAATTAGGTAACTGGATGATTTGGAAATAAGATCAGACCTTGACCTGGGTGGTCCTCTACTTCTCCTGCTGCCTTATGTTAAGACCACAAGCTGTACACGTACAGACCTGTTTACATTTGCTCAATTTGCTTAAATTACATTTCCATTCATTATCAAAAAGCCATTTCAACTGAGAGGGGAAAGGTCTTTATATAAAAAAAACCCCATATGGTTATGTCTAGAACTAGTCAGGACAAGACCATGGGATCCCAATTGATGAGGTTACATATCTGGCTGTGCACTGATGAATCAAAAGAGGAACCTTCCCTTCATTATGTGGAAATGATATTTTAAGGGGGGCGGGGAGAATTCCTGTGTACCACTCAATGCCTCATTTTTCCTTTCTGCAAATGGGGGAGAATAATGCTTTTTATCTCAGTAAGCAGCCAGATGCTTCAAAGCTTATAAAATGCTTTTCAATCAGCAAATGCATAGAACAAGGCAGTCGGCAAATGGAAGCAGATGAAGTGTTTTTCCACTCATTATTAAACAATCTGTTAGTTCTGGTAATAGGAATCCTACAGTATACTGCAAATACATTTAGGCACACCACTCATTCGCCTTCCAGGCTATTCTTACATGAAAGTAGCAAGAAGCACGTATAGGCTCCAGCATTTTTGATACTATTCTATATATCCATACTAAGCTTTATTAACGATGTCAACAATATTTTAAGGGTATTTTATTGTTAATATTATTATTGCATCAACTCAGTCTGTTATCAATAATGTGGTATCCTGTCCCTGTGACTGAAAACGAAGAAGCCACAGCCAGAATGGTAGTCATTTGGTGATCTGGATAGGATAAAGAGCTATTCTGGGACAAATACTGAGTAAGCATCTTTTCATGCCAAAGCAGTTTAAACTTGGCAAAGTATTGTTATAGACAAGCAAAGATTCTCAAAATTGTCTTAAAAGGTTGAAAAGGAACAATGGCAGAACTTCAAAAGCCTGATGGTATCCAGTTGTGTCTGGAGTTGCAGGGCAACTTTCCCTAAAAATAAAAAGGTTGGAAACAAGCAGAGTTGGCAGGGAAATCTGACTCCACCTTGTTTATTTTCTGAGAAGCACTTTTATGTTGTTTTCTCCAAGGAAGGTGCTGTAACAGCACTAGTAACTACACTTGTATATCAATTCTGTGGAATGTTTAATCACAAATCAATGATTAGGATAATAAGGCTCTTAGGAAAATTCATTTTCATAAAATTATTTCCCAAGGACAAATATTCAAAGCACTTCTTGGAGGGAAAGCCCTCTAAAATCATTTCAACAAATGAACAAATCCTTGTTTCTTTCACAGGAGCGACAATGTTACCGGGAAAGGCCCTAACTGTCTGTATCGGGATCAGAAGTTAAGGTGACCTATTCTCTGTCTGGAATAAAAGCAAGACAAGTCAGAGGGAATGATTTCAGCTCCCGCTACATTCACAGCCAAGCTGAACTTTAGCAAATAATAAATGCAGTATTAAAAAAAATAAATAACAGTTGCTGATTGGAGCAGCTGGTGGTTTATTCTATTCTGCATGGCTCTTTGTATTTCCAAAATTCATCGGATTGCAAATTTGAGGCGAGAAAGCAGAAGGCTAAGTCACAGGGTTATTTTGGCTACCCGATAAATAAAGGCAGCTATTATATTATCACTATCTGGGGCGTAATTTTCTACAATAACACCCTCCATCTCACCATGCTTCTGTGCAATTAGCCACAATTAAAGCCCAACTGCTTTCCCAATTAAAGTTTCCACTGTTAACAAGCTTCCCACATGGTGGTCAATACCATATTTTGCTATTATGCTACCAGCCATATGCAGGAAAAGCTGAACTTTAGTCTGTCCTCGCTTTTTGGTGAACCAAAGACGTTGCCCCCAGCACTTTCTTTGCCAACGGCTTCATTTCCTAGCAGCTGCTCTTTTCACTGTCAAAAGGTTAACTAAAACCAAAGAGACTCTGCAAGAAAGTTAGAAAACACCAAGGGATATTATTGAATAGCTCAGGCATTTGATAGTATTTGAGTTAACCACAGGTTCCACTTCTGCTGATACACAGAGTTTTCAGTAATTAGTCACTGGATTGAGCTCATTATTTATAGTTTTTTAAAGTCATTGCCGTTAGGCCACAAAGCCAGGAAACAAAGAATGGATGCTTTTAAAAAAAAAGGATTAGCTTTTTGGTATATTGATAAGATTCCATTTTGTTCCAGTCACAAGTGAGCTTTCCTGGTGTAGGGCTAGGCCAGAATTTGGAAATATTTTCAAGACCAGTGGTGAAATCTGAACTGGTTTGCTGGCCGTGCATGCGCACCAAACGCGCGCTGCGTGTTTATAAAGCTACAAGTTTGGGCAAAATCGGTAGTTAGTTACTAGTTCAGGTGAACCGGTAGTTAAAAAAAGCTACAATCTGATGATCAGCTGTGCTGCGCGATTTAGCTTTCCTAGAAATCAGGATTTCCTGCTTTCTAGCAAAGCTAAACCGTGCAGCACAGCTGATCTCCCCCTCGCTGTTCTACTTACCTTCCCAAGCCTCCTTTTGGTGTGTACTGCGCAGCACGCACCAAAAGGAGGCTTGGGAAGGTAAGTAGAACAGCGAGGGGGGGGGATCAGTTGTGCTGTGCGGTTTAGCTTCACTAGAAAGTAGAATTTCCTACTTTCTAGCAAAGCTAAACTGCGTGGCATAGCTGATCAACAGATTGTAGCTTTTTTTAACTACTGGTTTGCCCGAACTGGTAGTTTTTATCACTACCGGTTCGCCTGAACCGAAGCGAACCGGTAGCATTTCACCCCTGTTCAAGACATATAATCAATGACTATAGGAGAGGCTGAACAAGGATGTGTGCTGTCAAGGTACATGCCTAAATCGGAAATGGATCTGGTAAGAAAAATCTCGTCTGTTAAAGCAAACAAACACTATTGTATGAATTTTGTTCCAAGGAACTGTTTATCAGTGGAAAGGGAGATAGAACATTGAGCAACAAAGATTGGGCAATAAGAAAAAAGCACAATAAGAAGTACAAAAGGGTAATAGTGTTGAGCTGAAACAGACAGCAGCTTAGTAACTCAAAGTCCAAATTTGTCAAATCATAATTTGTATATTGGACATCTAAGTGCAAGCCATAAAAATTTTCATGAAGTCCGTATGGACATACATATTGTGCTAAACCATAACAGCTTATCTTATATGAACTCAGCCACTGTGGTTTATAGACCATGGTTTATGACTCAATATATTAGGTGAATCCAGAAATAAATGAATACTTATTAATTCCCCCAGCTGACAGGGATCAATTTTTACAGGCACCAACTTTGTTCTTTTTATTAGACATTTACATTCAATTTTCTACAGTAAGATCAAACATAACTGTTAAATAAAAGGATAAGTCACAAAACTGAAAAAAAAGAACTAGAAGTAAACTATGACAAAATGACAGAAGACTCATTCTCAATAATACAGATAACAAGAAGGGGGGGGAGAGAAAACAACCTTTCAGAATAAAACAGCCTTAAGAGCCTGTTTAAAATGAAGCAAAAAAAGAAATACTCTCTTGGGAAGATATTCCATACTGAAAAGCCCCTTTTCATAGCAATACTGTAAAAGCAACTGGTGGGAAATGATGGAAAATAATCGCTGGGAATGTTTCTGTTTCCTTGCATTTACTGTTGCTACACTGCTTCTTTTACTTTTTTCAACGTAATAAAGAAAGCAAGCTAAACAACAAACAGCAGACCTGCACAGCTATGATGATGAGGAAGCATAGGTCACTTAATTTTTTGACAACAAACAATTAATCTCTGGCACCTTGCTATAAAAAAAGGAAACGTGGGGAATTATGCAGAAAACTCAGTATTCTAGCCGCATTACATATGGCCTATTGTAGCTAATTTTCAATACTTCAGACAGAAGGCAATTAGACAGAAGGCATTTTGGACTTGTTGCAACACTCAAGTTGGCATAACAGTAGCTTAAGAGCTGGGGTTTTCATCTTTAAGAAGCCATTATCTTCTAAACCAACTTAAATATACACCTGTGTATTATCTGTTATTTTAAAGCAGAGGGGAATATTGTTTAGGAAAAAAAAGTCAAGGGAAGACATAGTAGTCGAGTTCCCAGGGAACTTTTTAATTCTATGAATTAATTTTAATTTTACATAGTAATTACTAAAAGTGCAGCACAAGCTTCTACATGCTTTCTCGAGAAAAATTCCTACTGTTTCAACAAGATGACCTTCTTTGTAAGTTTAAGTGTGATTAGCTGAAGGAAACTTTATGAATTCAGTAAGAAGTGGATAGAAGATTGCAGTTTTATGTCCTAAGTATACTGAACTGCTAATAAGCTCTATTCTTATGGGGTTTTTTTATTTTTATAAAAAGTATATGTTTTTATTATCACCTTTTGAATATGGTCATCCATCCATCCATCCATCCATCCATCCATCATTTAGAGTTTGTGATGATGAACCAGAAAAGGATAGACGATTCTGAACGATTGAAACTTGTTACTGCAGGTTGTTTGAATGAATGAATTGTTGATTTATGAGCTCTGTAGAATTGTCTTGTAAAACAGCTGTCATAACAATATTATAAAAAACAAAATGCTTACAGAAAAGTAATTCTGCAGGTTTTAAAAATAGCAGCCCTATGTTTTATAACAACGAGATCAAACCTAATGTGAGCTCAAGATACACACCCAGCCACAAAAAAACCCCCAAACCACTATATAGTATGGATTTTTTTTCTTAACATCAAGGATATGTATATTTTATTCTAATCCAGAAGGGAGTCCTGTTTTGGTAGTAGTACAGTCAGTGGTTAGATAAAAATATTTGATAATATTTCTAAACAAAAAAGGTATCACTAACTTTGTGTTTGTGCATATTACTGTTTGCTGTATCGGCAGAGAAACTCAAATATTTGTTACATATTGGTTTTATATTTGTAATTTATCTATCTCTATCTCTCTTTCTTATTGTGGCTTGGAATGTGAAGTTAACTAAAGTGACCGACGGGTAGAGTTTCTACTAAGGCTGCTCATTCTGAATGAAAACAATGCTTCTCAATCTAAATGTATTTATTAAAAGGTCTGTGTACTTTATTCTTCTGAAGCCTCCATAGGATTACCTCCAGAAGGTTTCCCTCACATAAGCCAAATTTTAAATGGATTGTCAATTATTTAGTCCCTTGATACTGGGAGGGCAGCCTGTTAGTTTATGCTGTATTATAAGATATTTTGAGAAGACTGCTTTATTTGAGATCCCTTCTGTCCATCTTAGAGCTGTGAGTCTAGAGCAGCATTTAAATTCTGTAAATAAATCAATGAAAAAATAAAAGCATGAGGGTGGGCTTACTAGTACACTGTACAATAGAACTACTACTGGGCAAATGTGAAACAAAAGCTATGTTTTATTTCTGTCATGAAACAAATACATTGTGATTCGGAAATTAAACTGAACCATTCTAGGTAAGTCAAGATTCAGCCAAATAAAACCTGAGGTATCTTTATTGTCCCACATTTTAGATGAAACAAAATCCAGGAGGATCTTATGAGGCAGATAGGGCAAGGCTATTTGCCTTCATCCCATTTCCTCTTCTTTTTTTGAATGGCCTGTTTAAATTCATGTGTGCTATAATCCAAATTATCCATGGCTCCTCTCATCAGTCTTCCCCACACTGTTCCTATTTTCCCTTAGCAGATGCACATTGTTGATGGTCTTGCCCTTTTCCTATTGTTCTCCACTTTGGAAAATATCTACCCAGTATGTTTATTTTTTTCAATTTGTAAGATCACCAAAATGACAATCAACATGTGCTTTGATCCAGAAATAAGTCACCTGAAAACTAGGTGTTCTATGTATAGAATGATACATGCAGGCAATGTTTTGTACATCCTTAACTACTATCTCCAATGATCTGGATACAATGGTTCTCATAAATCTAACGATGTAGTTTTCCTAGGTAACAACACGGCTGAGGCTTGCTATTGCCTTCTGGCACTTTTTTAAATTCTCAGTCTAGCCTACAACCATTGCATTTCCTGTTACCAACTAGGTCCACCCTTGATTAGCATTCTGGGATTAGCCAAGGTCATCTAGGTGCTGCAACCTTCTGTCATATATTTGCATATTCACGTATACAATCAAATGTAAACAATTTAATGGATTCCATTAAAACCTATGCTCTTAACAGGTTTGTTGATCTGCTTTTCATGTCAACATCAGTATTGTATGGTTACAAAGACATCATTGCAGTTGACAATAGCAGCACCTGCTAAAGGCCACAAACCTGTGTAGACTCTCTGGAATATCCTAATCTTGCTACTCTACCTTTCTTGCTACCAATACAGTGAATCTTTCTGAGCTAATCAGTAATAGCTGAAACATAATTTTGCTGCTTCTTCCGAGTTCAGAGTGAGTACAGTAGGAAAGTATTTACATAATCACAAAGTGGAGAGATAGTGGTCATGGCATAACTCACTGACATTTTGTCCAAAGACTTCAGTTAATATTGAAAGTATATCTAAAATTCAGATGCTGAAAACAAAGAAAATGGGTGAATTAGTGCCCTTATGATCCATTTGTGAGTTTTCCCCAAGAAAGCTGGCTCCTTGTTGTTATAAGTAATCTTCTCTACCAGATGGACCCTTGTATTTGATCAGATAACCTTTTCTTAACACAGAGATAAAACAATCTCAGACTATGGTTAGCAGGAGATCAAATCTGAAGACAAGTTGAGGTTTACAGTAGTTTCTTTTAGCTTCAAAACTATTCTGAGGTAAGTATACATTGAATAATTTGGTGTGATATCTATGAAATTATTTAATTAGCTTTACTTGTAAACAAAAGGAGGCACTAAGTAGTCAGTGTTGAATATTATAAGTGGAAGTAGCATTTACATTTTTCTTGACCATCTGCCACTAAAGCAAGGTATTCATGTACTTCTGTTGAATGACTAACCTGCAAAATTGTTTCATTACAGCCCTCCATTGTTATCTAATCAGTAAAAATCTAGCTATGAAAACTCCTAGCTTAACCAGAGAGGATTCTCATGGATTAAAAAGTGTGAAAGAATATTACTTTACTGAAAAGAAAAGAAAAAGAAAACTGCCTGTTAAAACAGCAATGATAAAAAGGTGTATTGCTTAACCAAACAATAGGAACATTCATTCGCAACCACAAACAGAAGCACTTTCCATTTATCCGAGTTCTGTCTGAAATCAGGCTCGATCTGATTTTCAATGCTGGGACAATCCTGGTACATATAAAAAAGAAAATGTTTCCTAGTATATTAAAATACATAACCCTCATTCCTGGGGTAAGCAGGTCACATCCAAGATTTTAAAATATGGTTTCCAGAGAGTAATTTCCAGGGATTCTGATCCTCCACTTTTTAGCAAGTATCATGAAATTTCAAAGGGCAACACCTCTGCATATCTTTGAGTAAAAAGTTTATAAACAATCACATAAATAAGGCCACAATTAAATTGGTAAGTTAGTTTCCATGCTGACCATGAGGATGAAAAATGTGCAGACACACAGGGAAACTACCATCCTGGCAGGATAATAATAATAACAACAACAAAAGTATCCAATCAGCTATAATGATAGAGGAGAGGCAAGATTAAAGACAGTCTCCTCCAAACCAATATATGAAGCAATTGCCCTAAGGAAAAACGAAGTGGTTACATGTAAAGAACCTGCAAACAGAATTTACTCCTGGTTTATGCCAGCATGGAACTCATGAGCAAACTTGGAAGTTGACAATTTCTGACAGAAAATGCTCAGAAAAATCTATATACAGCGCTGCATGGGTTCTATGTCCTTAGGTTCGGCAGATCCTGCTGCTAAGGTCTGCTTTTGGGCATTTGGGGGTTAAGGTTGTTTTCCTGAGAAAAACGTCATTTCAGACTCTGAACAGAAAATACTGGCCAGTCTCTTTGTATTTTACCTACTTGTCCACAAACTGATGTACAATTAAACAATATCAACACAGATTTGTTTACTTCTGATCAAATCTGCTTTCCTGTGAATTAAACCAGTTTCTTGTTTAGGTACAGCACTGTGCTTAGCCTCTAACAAAAAGTTACAACTGCTGGAGGAAAACACACGCTACAATTCATGACATCAGGCACCTAAAAATGTATAGCTGGTACATGGAGTGCTCTCAGCAACATCACCAGAAATGTTCTGCATTTATATCAGGGGGGAAAAAAAACAGTACAAGATGTCCCAGTGTAGTAAATGTGAATGAGATAAACCTGCTATCAGGAACATAACTACTGTCCTTCTTTAGGGTTGTTACTAATAATTATAACATTCCACCCTTCAGTCAGAACTTGGTTATAAACAGGAAAAGCATTGGGAGGACAGAGAACCCCAAGTTCTCCAGTTTAAGACTGCTCAAGTTAATGGCCGTATAAATCACAAGAAAATTAATTTGGCATGGCACACTGCTTCTGACTTTTAACTATGCCCTGTGGAAGTTGAGTACCAGATTCTTCTTAAGCTCTACAAAGTCTTAGGTTCTGCCAGCACATACACCTCAGGCATGTGAGGACACAACCAGTTATTCAATTTGGGGGAGTCAGAAAACTACTGGGCGTCTCCCTTCTTTTTCCAGACAGGAGAGTAGGTGGCTGAAGTGAAGGTGCTGAGGGATTATGTCGCCATCTTGCACAAGTAATAAGAACATTACTGTTGCAATACAGAAGAGACAGAAAGATGAAGGAAGCCTAAAATAACATCATCGGTACATGCTGCTCTCTGCCCTATCAAAAAAACACCAGCTTAAAAACCTTGGGCGAACTCACATTCATTTTATAATAGGCTGGATGGCAACAGTTTGATATTTATTTATTTATTTTTTAAAAAAAGATTTGTAAGGTCACCGATTTAAAACACAACTCTGAGTGCTCAGAACAATACAGCTCAGAACAATAAAAGCCATAAACCCAAATCCCAGCACCTCAAATATTCCTCCACAATATCCTCCCCTCCCAACGAATTCCAGATGTACTCATTCTACCCCAGAACCTGGGTAAAAAGCCAGGTCCTGATGGCCTTCCAAAAGGCTAGATGGTTGGAGCTTTCTGGATCATCAGGGGGAAGGGTCTTAGGTAGAGAAAGCCACAGAAAAGCAGCCATGTGATATCACCCAAAGATTTCATTTATTGAGGATTTTTAGTGCTCAAGTGAATAGTCAAAAATGAGATTTAAAATATAATACATACCGTGGTATCTACAGCAGAGATCTTCCTGACAGGAATATGATTTGGGGTTGGTTCCTCTTTGGAGACTACCACACAACCTTCTGGTCCCAAAGTTATGACGACAGTCTTACAGCCTCTCTCTAACAATTTAAGTCCAACTTGTCCAGCATCTCCAGCATTACCAACTGCAATTCCTGTTAGAATTTCTGCCTTGAAGGGAACATTAAAGCCAAATATTTCAGCAAGCAAGCAAAATGTAGCTCAATAGCAACAGCATCTACAAAAACCATATTAAAATGATAAAGCTATTCAACAATCAATTCTACCAAGTAAATATATAAATATTTTTAGTATCAAATAGAGAGAGAGAGCAGACATGCCTAATTGCAATTGTAAAATAAAAGTATCAGAATTTTGTTTCCCCTGGATTAAGAACTACTGGACTTGCTAACTGTTGTATTTAGAAATGGGCATGGATTGCCCAATTGGTTCCATAGGGCAAATTCCTAAGTAATTCCTTGGGCCCTCCTTGGGGTACTGATGAATAAATCATTATTACTTTCATGACACTGACTGACTCAGGTTCATGGTAAGAATCAATTTAGGTAAGTTTCATAATGTTAATATGAACACGTACATTTGGCAAAGTTTTGACAGAGTGAAGCTTTCCATTTAGTGAATGAAAGCACATTTGTGATATGCTAACAGGCTATATTTTTAGACATAGATAATACAATGGCATTATTATGAAGCTGTTAAACATCTATAATTGGGATTCTCAAAGAGTTTTATTACAAGGCTCTCAATCAAGAGAGGTAAGAGTTTTACCCCTGCTTTGCCTAATGGGCTGCTTTGAACAGCAGCTTCTGGGAAAACCATCCTTGTCTCTTGTGTCCCAAGTGGAGGTAATTTTTTCCCCACCCTTCCTGCCAATTTTCTTGGAGGCAGTTGTACAAAGCAGTACTCGAAAAAAATCATGGAAAACAGTATGTTGCTTCTGAGGGTGAGTCTTGGGAATGGTTCACGAATACAAATTAGTTAATAATATAAATTAAGTGTGCTATTATTCCAATTCCAGGGGAAAGTGTATATGGGAATAGCATGACTTATTACCCATTTGATTCTATACAGAGAGTTCTCACTTAATGATTATTCATTCAGTTCAAAATTACAGTGGTGCTAAAAAAAGGAGATTTGCAACTGATCCTTGACATTCCATTCATTATAACACCCTTGCAGTCATGCGAACATTGGAAGCTGGCTCACATGATAGTTGCAGCATCCCATAGTCATGTGATCACCATTTGGAAGCTTACTTTCCGGCTTCCCTTCAGTAAAATCAATGGGGAAGCCAGCAGAAAATGTTGCAAGTTGTTTTAGTAAATTGCTTGCACTCTCTCCCACCTGGCAGCAGCCAACTCTGGCCCTGCCATGCTCACACAGGCTGTTTGTGCACCTTCATTTGCCTGGCAGCTACAACTCCCAGTCCCGCCATATTCCATGTTTTATCTGTCTACCAGGCTGCTTTACAAAGGCTTCTGGGACTTGCTTAATGACCCGGAATCCTTGCTTAGAGAAGGCAATGGGAAGTGTCGAGATTGCCATCTCTAAGCAATGCAATTAAGTGATATTGTACTTTATGACTGCATTGCTTAGCGATGGAAATTCCGGTCCCAATTACCATTGGACTACTTGTACCTGAGGATGGGTGAGAATGTGTGTTTAAAAGGGAAGTTTTGAGTGTATAGAGGTAGCAAGAAATGTTTCCGTGCTGAATTATCTGACCAAAGGGGTTTTGTTTTGAAGGGGTCTAAATAATTCTTTGGGAATTTGATCTGTTGAGCCATTTGTGCTTTCAATGTCTGTTTTTAAATACAATGCAAATCTAGTACAGGTAATCCTTGACACATAATAGTTTATTTAGTGACCAAAGTTACAAAGGCATGGAAAAAGTGAGTTATGACTATTTTTTACACTTATGACCATTGCAGCATCCCCATGATCATGTGATCAAAATTAGGATGCTTGGCAATTGACTCATATTTATGATGGTTGCGGTATCCTGGGATCAGGATGTGACTTTCTGACAAGCAAAATCAATGGGGAAACCAGATTCACTTACTAACCATGCTACTAACTTAACAACTGTGGCAAGAAAGGCTGTAAAATGCGATAAAACTCACTTAACAACTGTCTCAGTTAGGAAGAGAAATGTTGGGCTCAATTGTGGTTGTAAATGGAGGATTACCTGTATTCCCTCATCTAAAAAAAATCAGAAACAAAATTCTGTAGCACTGATCCTGAAAATTCTCAAGATTAAAAAAAGAACAAACAGAACACATATAATTAATGATATAAATAATATCACAAGGAACACAAGGAAGAAAGTAAGATACATAGCAGATACCAAAGCTATGCATGCTTTAAAAATGATAAGGAACAAATGCCTCAGAACTCCTCTCTTCCACCAGTTAAAGTAAGCTAAATTAAACTAATTCTGCAGGATCCTGAAAAGACTGACTAGTGAATCAATTAATTAAAGCAGCTGGGTCTATTTTTTTTTCTGTCTGCTGTAGAAACCTGGAAAAAAAATTGGCTGCTTTAACAAGTAAGACATAGAACTTGTATTGCACAAAGTTCTGAACCATCTTCTAAAACATCCGTAAACTATGCAATGCCCTCTGTTGATGTTTCTTTACGCACAGAGTACCCAAAGTTCTTGATCAATGTTTGTTTGTCTCTCCTTACATGTTGTCACATACATCTGTGGTTGTAGAGTTATCAAAATATCACTTGTTTGAGGAATTTTTGCTGAATCTGCATTCTGCCGAGAAATGCCTCTAGCTACATGCAGCAACTGAAAGAATGGGGGTAAATCAGGACACCATGGAACAATTTGAGAGACACTTTCCTGCAAGGGTAGCAGATACCAGACAGTTCATGCATGCCAAAAGTTAAAATGTATGACTAGGTCTCAATTGTGAAACTCAATATAAAACTTCTGGTTGTGTTGGAAAGTTCCTCCCTTTCATTTTTAATTAACAAAAATGCACAATTGAAGGAAACAACTAATGGCTGCTTTTAAAAAGACAAATAAAACACAATAGCAGGAGGCCTAGCAGAATTTTTAAAAAATAGTTTAACTCCCCATAAAACATTTAAAGGGAAATGAACAAACATTTAAAGAAATAAGCTAATCTATGTAAGATTCCAAATAACATTTCTGGCAATGCAATGCTCTCATTGCAAACCAACCACTTAAACTGAAAATGCAGACATTGGCTTAAACCTGGAGCGAGCGACATTGAAATTAATTCTTTGTTTACCCATACTTCCATGTAAATATTTGATTGCTAAATCTTCAAAATAATAATTAATAATAATTAAGTCCTCTTCTTTAAATAGGACATTGCCATTATGAGTAAAGATTAGGCGAAACCTGGCGCAAAAACAGTAATGGTGAGAGGGACCTTGGAATACCAGCGGACGATCACTTAAACATGAGCCAGCAGCGTGCAGCAGCAGCCAAAAAGGCTAATAGAATCCTTGGTTGTAGAAACATAGAATCATAATCAGGTGAAGTATTAGTACTGCTTTATAAAGTCTTAATAAGGCTACACCTGGAATACAGCATCCAGTTTTGGTCAGCATATTACAAAAAAGATGCCAAGACTATGGAAAAAGTGCAAAGGATTCCAGTATTTGAGAGGCTGCCACAAAGAGGAGGGAGTGTTCCTAGGGGCTGGGGAGGGCAAAATCATGACGTGTGGGGCGTTTGGGAGGCCAAAAACGGGCCCGTTTTTCATAAAAACAGGGCCTGCACAGTGTTTGGAAGGCCTGCAGAGGGCAGGGGTGGGGGGGGGAGGAGAAAAACACTGCATGGGGGGGGGGGGTAAGAGGCCAAAAATGGGCCCGTTTTGGTGAAAAACGGGCCCATTTTTGGCCTCCCGAATATCCCAGGTGTTGCATTTATGCCCTCCACAGCCCACAGGAGCACTCTGCAGGCCTCCCAAACCCTCCGCAGGCCCTGTTTTTGCAAAAAACGGGCCTGTTTTTCGCAAAAACGGGACGCACAGGGCAGGGTTTCAGGAGGCCAAGAATGGCTGTATTTGGTGTATAAGATGCACCAACATTTTCATCTCTTTTAGGGAGGGGAAAGGGTGTCTTATATTCCAAAAAAGTACTGTGTACATTAAATTATTCTTTACATCTGAACCAAATATGTATGGTTTATTCAGTATTTAGAAGCTGTGTTGTATATTCTACATCATGAGCCATGATTAAATAGTTTCATACTTCTGGTTTAACAGAATGCCCAAAATTGTTTTATGTAATATTTCCATTTCTTCAAGCAGCTCAACTCGATGACTTCGAATCGGTCACTCTCAATCTAGTCTAGCCAACCTTACAGGATTGTGGCTGTAGGAAAAAAAGGAAGGAGAGCAATGAATGCTATCCTGAGCTCCTGAATGAAAGGCAAGGTATAAATCTAACAAATATTTGTTCTCTCACATTTCTGAATTTGTGCACACATACTCCCTTCAAAACTTCCTCAGAAAAATATGTGTACTTATTCAAGCACATTTTATGGACTTCTAATTTTGCAACAGTTTTCTCCTAATATAGGCCTTTTGCCAATTGTTTTCCTAATGTATGCATTTCTGGAGACAGTTTTGTCTAATATATGGCTTTTGCACATTCTGGATATGTGTGACATGACATTTGGAAGAGTGCACGTCCTCAAGAATAACCAAGTCTTGTAAATATTAAAATATGGATCAAATGAATTCGCCCCTCTTTAAGTAGTATTTACGTTCACATTTTATATGAATAAGAGAAATATGTTTTATTGTCTGTTAAACACAGACATGTATCCATCCACCTTCCATGTTGCTTTTTAATTTTGAGATTGAATGCCTTTAGAGTACACACACTTATGTTTTCCCTCACACTGTCCCACAGGTAGTCCTTGACTTATGACCACAACTGAGCCCTGAATTTATGTTGCTAATTGAGAAATTTGTTAAGTGAGTTTTGCCCAATTTTACGACTTTTCTTGCCACAGTTGTTAAGTGAATCACTACAATTATTAAATTAGTAACACAGTTGTTAAGTGAATCTAGCTTCCCCATTGACTTTGCTTGTCAGAAGTTCACAAAAGATGATCACATGATCCTGGGACACTGCAACCGTCATAAATACGAACCAGTTGCCATGGAGATGCTGCAACGGTAGTAAGTGTGAAACACAGTCCTAAGTCACTTTTTTTCAATGCCGTTGTAACTTCGAATGGTTATTAAATGAACTGTTGTTAAGTCAAGGACTACCTGTACTGTGAAAAGTAAAAAAACTGATGATGTAACAATTTTCCTTGCAGTTTAAAATGACTTAGAAATGCACAGCCTGAAGTTTGGCTTTCACACAGGCCCTAAATTTGATTTACTTATTTTGCATTTCTTTCATTAAAAGTATTAAGGAGAAAGAGAACCAGCACATTCCTGGGCAAACCTCAGGGATTAAGTTATGCTACATCTGGTGCACAGTGAATTAACAAGCTAGTTGCAACAGGCTTGATCATTTCTGGGAAAAAGAGAAGGAGAAAAAAACCCCCAAACAAATGACAAGCTAAGCAAAAAAAGTCAGGACCTGATAAACATGCAATATACATTTGCATGAACTGTGTATGGAGAATTAAAACCGCACAAATAAAGGTTATTGTTAAAGCAATAAATTAAATATATCTAAAAGGCACAGCATGTGAAATATCCCTTGTGGGTAGATAGGCCATTGATATCTAACCTCTAGCATTCCTTCATCCTAGCACAAAAATGTATAAAGAACAAAATGTGTTAGAATACAGAGTATCTGTGGTTGTTAAAGCACTGACAATACTCAGCAGACCAACACTATGAAGCATGTATTTTATCTAATATTGATGTGATATTCCTCACATGAAAGTATTTTCAAGATTTGATGCTTTCAAGGATTCAGAATGTCACAAACTGATTATACGGGACTGGTGTGGATAAGATAAATAATACTCATGTCATTAGATGGGGAGTTCTCTTATCAGCCAATCAAAAACGGACATTTTCTTTTATATTGCACTAATTTAGTAAGACACCTGTCATAAATGTTACACTTTGCACTGATAATGGGGCACACATTTCTATTTCTTTTCAACTAGAAAACTAGTTTTGACACACTCTGAATGATATTTTCACAAATATTTTAAAAGGATGAGCAGCAAGGCAGTTCTTTTCCTTACCCCACCCCTATTTTATATGAATAAAATACATTTATTTCAATATAAATACATTTTGTCTTCAGAACATTTTAGATATGTGAGACCTGGCTGTGCGGCAAACTATTCCTTTTTCAACAGAAACAGCAATATATGGAAGACTCTTATGGTAAATTCCTAGTTCTGCTTGAAATTACCACTGAATCTGTTTGAACAACAAAGCTGTGTAAATAAAGTTTTAAAAAGTTCAAAAGTTTTCCAATTGGGTTTGTGTGAAGGCTAGACATAAATGCTAGGAAAGTCTGCTTCTTTTCATTTAAAAATGTAATTTGTTGTTTGTATAATCAACAGAGCATACCCAAAGCACTTCTCCATTCACAGAAGCTATAGAAGCCGAGGAGCTAGCATTGGATATGGATTTGTCTGGACTTGAGAAAACAGTACAAGACATAGTACAAACAGAGACAAGACACAGATTTCTAACACACAGCAGCTCACTACAAATACCCTTTGTGTAACAACCATTCATTCAGCAACGGTTTAAATTACGATGGCACTAAATGAAAGTACTTACAAACACATGAACAAAATTCAGGCCTGCCCACATTTAAACTACCCTCCCTGCAGGAGTGAAATGCTCCTGGTTTGGACCGGATCCCCTGATCTGGTAGCGATGATGGCGGGTGGTTCAGAGAACCGGTAGCAAAAATCCTTGCCCAACCCCCATGCTCAGCTGAGCTGCGCGATCATCAGAGGCTTTTTTTTTTTACTTTTAAAAGCATTTTTTCTTCGGCTGAAAAAATGCTTTTAAAAGTAAAAAAAAGCCTCTGATGATCATGCAGCTCAGCTGGGATTGTCAGGGCCTTTTAAAAGCATTTTTTAACAACCTCTTCGGCCAAAAAGGTGGTAAAAAAAATGCTTTTAAAAGTAAAAAAAAAAAGTTGGCCACGCCCACCCAATCACATTACTGGGATATTTCTGCAGGCGGACAGGTGATGGGTGAGTGCCTACCCAAGCATCCCTATTAGCTGAGTCCTTCTTTTGCATGCCAGCCAGGGTCTCCTTTCAGAAAAGAAGGACTTGCCCAGTGCACGAAAGTTCCCAGCAGCCCCGACTACAAAAGAAGGATCCAGCTAGTTAAGAAAAGGAGGTCCTGGTCAGTGCACAAAAGAAGGACCAAGCTGGCATGTGAAAGAAGGTTGGTGCAAAGGGAGACCCGCCTTGGCTGCAAAAGAAGTGGCATGAAGTAGTCCTCATATTAGAAATGTATGAGATTTGTTCAATGGCAATAACTGGTGTTGCCAGAACTGCTGTTGCTAAGCAAAGTGGTCAGGTGATGTTTTGTTTAACAGCTGCACAGCTCAGTGACAGAATAGCTGGTCCTGTTTAGGGTGGTTAAGTGAGGACTACTTGTATAAACGTTACTTTCAATGAAATAGCTTACAAAATGTACAGGAGGTTTAGAGTGACAGCACAAAATTAATTTGTTCCTGCTCTGAAAAGGCACTCTGGCCAATATGCAGTTGACAGAGATCTTTCAGGAATGCCTCTGTTTTGAGTCTAGCCATGCAATGGGAATTAAAATCAACATGTTCACAGTCTGAATTCATTACTTGTATTATAATACTCTCAATGTTTTATTTCTTCAGAGTTGCCCTAATGATATTTACCTCACTTTCATTGCAGCAGATGATGTCGGAATAAGTGTAAAACTGTGAGTCTAAGTCAGTAATTGCTGGAGCAGGATTAAATAAAGTCTTCACTGCAAGAGAATGGAAAATTCTGTAAAAGTCGTATCACATAATGCTGAAATATAAATGCCCACAATTCAACAAACACTATTTGTTATAATGCTTATGGCATTTTCAGCTTTACATTTCCCCTAGATACACAAATTACTTGCTGACATAAACGATCTAAGCAAAATACCCCGTTTTCTGCTGTTATAAAGCACTGTTAGTGCAATGATATTGAATTAGTTAAGGATTTCATGAGACTAGGTTAAGTATTATAATCATGCCTCTGCCATGAAAGAAAAAGAAGAAAAGAAAAGAAAAGAAAAGAAAATGAAGGCTTGGCTGAATTTGAAAAAAATACAAACTACTACTTATTAGCATTTCTTGAAGACTGTATTTCTCAGAATCATAAGGTAGATTCTTGTTGCTGTCGATTTAAATTCAGATATGCATATACAAGGTTAACTGAATTTCAACAAAGAATAAAACACAAAATTATTCCCAGATGTATTAGGACTGTGTTTTGCATTTTTCTGCTGAGAATTCTGGAACGTTTAGTTCCAGAGGCCTTCTAACATCATAGTTAGAAGGCCTCAGATTGGAGGGAAAACGATATGAACCACAGACAAATAGACATTCCTAGATTAGAAAAACCCAGAGGATAATTTTTATTCCAGTTACCTCACCTTTAAGTTCCAGGAATCTGCAAAGCTATAAGGGGAGGAAACCTCTTTTCCAATAATGGACTGCTGACCCAGGAATAAGTCAATGGGAGTTTACAAGTATGGTAGGCAAAACCAAAATGCAAAATCCAAATTGCTGCAGGATTGGATAGCATGCATACCCGTAGACATCATATTCCCTGTCTTTCTGCGTCATTCTAACACTTTATGTTAAAAAGGGTTGCATTAGAATTTGGGTGGGGAAAAGCCTTTTCCCTTGTTTAAAATTAAAATAATACCACCAGATACTGAAGTGCTTTCCTTCCCTTCTCTTCCAACAAATGGACCTAGTATTCTCATGATTGAAAGGAATATTAAACTTGGGAAGCTTTGAAACCAAACAGCGCCTAAGCAGTTATTCAAACACAGTCTACAATTATTGACCTCCAATGTGCTTTGTAATTAGCTTGGTTCTACCTCCACTGGTGCTGGAGCAATGTGTTTCTTTAGAATCTGTTAAGAAGCCCAGATCTATCATGGTGCCACTTTAACTGATTTTGGTAACTGCACTATTGTTATGGTTCACTTTAACTTAGCAAATGTAAAAAATAAATAAATAAAGTGACCCACAGAATGGTGCTCTTATCATGAGATTGATATATCAAGAGTTAATCCAATGTTTTGGCATCAGGACAATCAAAACAAAAGCAAGAAGCAAAAGCTGCTACAGACATCTTTAATGACTGCTAGTGGGAAAATGATACAGGTAGTCCTCGACTTACGACCACAATTGAGCCCAAAATTTCCATTGCTAACCGAGACATTTGTTAAGTGAGTTCTGCAGGCCTTGTTAGTAAGGTGGTTGTTAAGTGAACCTGGCTTCCCCACTGATTTTGCTTGTAAGAAGATTACAAAGAGGTGATTATGTGACCTGGGAACACTGCAGCCATCATAAATATGAATCAGTTGCTAAGCATCTGAATTTTGATTATGTGACCATGTGCATGCTGCAACAGTCGTAAGTCACTTTGTTCAGTGGCATTGTAACTTCAAAATGGTCACTAAATAAACTGCTGTAAGTCAAGGACTATCTGTACTTCAGCAAGCATAAGACTATCAATCTGTAGTTTTAAAAAAACAACCCAAGTGTATGGGAACAAGAAGGCTTATAGCCACAAGCTTCTGTTTCCCCACTTCTGAGCCTTGCATCTGGGTGCGCATCTGTTAAACACACATAGTCTAGTGTGCTTCCGAACATAAACTACTGCATTAAACATAAGAATCAGCAGACTAAAAGAAAGGAAGTGCCAGTAACACTCTCCAGCTGTGAGGATTTTAAAGATTGTTTCTGTATTAGCAAAGGGTTTACAGTGATTTCATAATACAAGGCCATTCAACATGTTTCACAGAGATGGACAGAGGTTTCCTGATATATGGGACAGACTTCTATATATGGCTTCTATTGAAGAGGTAATCTCCTGCATTAAATGCAAATATATTTTATGTTCATGCAATGGAATTTGGAGTTGTTGTCACTTACACATATCCCCAAAGAATGGGAGAATTAAGTGTCTTTTCTTCTACCAGTCAATCACCCAGAACAAAGAATTTTCTAGCATTTTACAGATTAACATTCAGATTTATGGTGATCACTTTTAATGAAATGAGCCACTTTGTGCATACTCAAGTGCTAGGTATACTTGTTTGATGTTCTGCACCGCTGAAATAAATGAGCCAGTGAAATAAATGTTCTAGAGATTATGCTTATCTAAAAAAAAAAATCCCTCAATTTCTGTCTCAAAGAATTTAGATTTATAAATTGGGATGATTATCTCAGAATACGGTAATAGAAGAAATAGTTTATTTCTGTCTAACTGAATTTTTGAAAAATTTCCTTTTAAATTCAGAAATGTTTTCCTTTCAGATAAAGTTGATGCTTGGTATCAACTGACAGCAGGCAAAGGAGAAATGGTGTGCCCAAGGCATCTTGTATTACCAAAGATACAGAATGAGGGTCTATAAACCAGGATCCATTTCACTGAATGATCTTAAGTCATCTTCTGCTGCTAAGGAAGTTATTTGCTACTCTGGCTTGACCAGAAATTGCACTCAATAGGTTAAAAAAGAAACAAGAGCAAAGTTCACACATGGTACCAGGTTCATGCCAATTCAATTGAAATTTCAACTGTTCTTCACAGGCCCAATTGTTTTATTAAATTATATCGCTGGTGCCTGGATTTAGGTCACTCATCTTGGCATCACCATGTTTAAAATGACTTTGAAACAAAGCTACATTAAAAGAATATTACTGAAACCATTCATGGAATGAAACAAACAATTAATCTGTATTATTAGATTACCTCCATTGGCATGAGCCATTTTTAATGCTTCTAAAGAAATTGCTGGGGTTATTTCGAGTTGGCAGACCATCACTTTGGCTTCAGCAATGACATGAGCAGCCCTTTTTAAATCACTGGAATTCAGAAGTAAATTTGCTCCTGCAACAATTACAATAAAGTTTTCTCCTAAAAACAAATGTGAAATTTTAGAATGATTAAAGCTGAACATAAAATGTATTTTCTTGACACCATGGCATATATGATTCTTAATAGGCTGTTTCAGTATTATAAAGTTAATAGCATGTAGGTTTTCAAGGGCTGTCTATGTTCAAAATCCTAGCTTGCACAGAGAAATGATGAGAAGGCCAGCTCATCAATGAAACTAAAGTTTCATTGCACTTGTGGCATCTCCAAATCGAGGTGGGTTTAGATTTGTATGCAAACAATATCATGTTTGCTGACAATTGGACTGATTGATGCAATAAGGAATGTAAATCTGAAAACCAGTATCAAAGAACAAGGCAGGGAGCTCAACCAATCTCATTGTACATACCGTATTTTTCAGAGTATAAGACACACTGGACTATAAGACACACCTACCTTTTTTGGTGAGGAAAAGAAGAAAAAGAAATCTGCCTCTGAGCAATTTTGCATTGTTACAACAAACAGTCTGCTTTACTTTCATTTTCATTTTCAGCATAGCTTGATTAGTACAAGGGGGGTGGGAATCTTTGCAGCAAGCAGCAGAGCCCTGCGCAAACAGCTGAGAGCAAATCAGCTGAGTGTCAGGAGGCCGATCCAATCAACTTGTGCTAATTAGGCTGTGCTGAAGCTGAAAGGAGCTGTTTTTTCTTGCTGTTTGCTGTAAGGAGGTAACTGCTGAGAGGCAGAGGCCAAAGGGTGGGGTCCAGTGGGTAGGCGGGGCTACATTTGGTGTATAAGATGCACCTAAATTTTCACCCCTTTTAGGGGTGAAAAATACGGTATGTTGTGCACTGACAACAAAGATTTGAAATATATGTGGTAAAGAAAATACTGAATGTTTGCAAGTTATCCTTTTAAAAAAAAGATGGTATATCTTAAGTTCCACCACTACCATAAGTTTGGATTTTTATTGTTTTATGAAGCCATATAAGATTTGTGTCATGTTGGACATAAGGTACAAGTAGTCCTTGGCTGATGACCACAACTGAGCTCGAAATTTCCATTGCTAAGCAAAGCTGTACTTAAGTGAGTTTTGTCCCATTTTACGATCTTGAGATGCACACAGTATTGTTAAATTATAGCAGGAAATGGGAAAGAGCTTCAGAAAAGGCAGTGATTTTGGAAAAAACATCACATATGGTATAGGTTGTTCTAATGCAATGTTATCCCCTATTGATTAACAACCCCAAGTTTTTTTGGGGGGGGAATGGTTGTATTCCTGTCAGGTATAGACAACCAGACCCAATGTACAAACTAATATTCTGCCTATAATACAGGAATCTACTCTTGGAAACAATTGGATAAGACTCCAAGGAACTTGGGGTGGGGTCTGTGTCAGTTCTAGGCCTTTTGCGATTGTACAGGCTAACTCCTCTCCTGCCAGGCTGAGATCTTCCCAACAACTCCAGCTTCTCTATAGCAGTAATATTCCAAATTGCAGTATTAAGGTAGATCTCCATAACACCAGGGAAGAGGGTTTCAGTGTCATATCAGCCAGCCGCTCTGCTTTTCAGTATCATCCCATTTATCACTGTCTCTGGGAAATACCACTATGGCCTTAATCGTACTAAAATGGACTTTAAAGTACAGGTAGTACTCAGTTTACATCCATTTGTTCAGTGACTATTCAAAATTATGTGATGCTAAAAAAAAGTGGATATACTAGCAGTCCTCAATATTCCAACCATTGCACTATCCCCACAGTCATGTGATTCAGGCACTTATGTGCCTAGCTCAAGATTATGACATTGGAGGGACCTGCAGTCACATGATGGCCCATTTGCAACATTTCCCGCTGGTTTCCCATAAGCAACTCAATGGGGAAGCTGGCAGAGAAGATCAGAAGTTGCTCTGGTAAGTTGCTTTATCTTTTTCTCCCATCTGCAGCACATTTGCCCATGTGCAGTCCACACCAGTGCTCTTCCCAGGTTCTCACCACTCATGTTGCCTGCACTGGCCTCCCCACCCCTCCATTTGGCACATCTGTACTCTTTACCTGAGATTCTGCCTCTCCCTGCCTAATGAGAGGTACGTTTTGGGGTAACAATGGGAACTGGACTGCCTCAGAGTGCTGTCACTAAGTGATATGGTCACTTGACATCATGTTTTATGACCATATTGTTTAGCAATGGCAATCCCAATCTCAATTGCAGCCATAATCCAAGGACTACCTGTATTAGAATATAACTTGCACAAGATGATTCATTTGTTCTCCTCCAAGGACTCATTGAGATTAAAGCTGTTAAGGCAGTTGCTGAAGTAATTATGATGGCAATGTCTTCCTAAGCTTTGGCATCTGAACCATGAATACCCCAAGGGAATCTTTTAGTAACAAGAAATAAAACCCCGGTATATTGGCATTTGTAGACTTATATCTCTTCTAGAATGAATTTGCTTATTCTTACTCGTGCAGATTGTGCAGCAGATGCATTTGCCAACAGTGTAGTTCTTGACAATATTCATGAGTAAAGTGCTCAACATTCAAAGTTATTTTTCATCTACTTGCTGCTGTCAAATTCTAAAGCAGGCCTTTCAAATCATAAGTAGCTATGTGATTATGGATTGTAAAGCTCTACTTTGCAAACATTCCTTCGGAATTAAACTTCAGAGTGTCTTAGGTTCAAAATGTGCCACCCCCAAATAAATGATGGGAATAATGGTGTAATGATCATTCTCACAGAAGAATTTAATTTTCCAAACAATGTTGGCTAAAGCCCACATTTTTCTCCCCCCAGATACATTCAGTGAAAGATTGCTCAACATAACAATGCCAACCTAAAGTCTCAGGATGGTCAGCATACTTTCTGAAATCTTCTAGTTATATTTAGTAGTATTTTGATAGACTGCTATTAATGGTGCATTACCAAAGGGATAGTACAAGAGATAAAGTAGATGGAATTGGTCACCTTAAGGCCATAGAATATCGTTTTGAAGTTCTAAATGTCATCATGAATGTGGAAATGATATAACATGGAACAGATATGTGGTTTATGTGTACATTATTGAAATTTTTCACACACCCTTAATTTTCTGAGGTAATGTTTTACAGGTTTCATTGTTTTTTATGTTGTTTGTGATCAGCAATAATGATAAGGGTGCATGCAATTTTTAGTCATTGTTTATAATGTATTCTAAATATTTCTATTTAATAGTTATCATCCAGATATCACATGGAGATAACTAACCCCCAATGTTAATGCCAAAGGTCTTTCAGTTGGAGGCATATTCTTTCACCCACTAGACTTCGGTTTTTAGTTATTATGGTCATTGATAAACTTGTCATTTATTTATACAGAGTTTTCATTAAGCTTCAGAAGTAGGGGCTATCAACAATCTCTCATGACAGAACATTGGATGATCTACTTGCATAATTTTTTTTCTTTTGGTCAGCTTGGAACTCTCATCAGTTTCTCACCCTATTCATTACTGTCAGATTATTCGCAGTTCTATAGATGCGAAATTTATTTTTATTTGACATCTTTGTCAAAATGGGTTTTTTTTTACTTATTCCTTCAGACACATAGGAGAACTGAAACAATAGTAGGTATGCATAAATAATTGTTGAGATACTCAAGATTCTAGAAATTAAGCCCGAATCTAGAGCACTGATCTTCAATTAGTTGGTTATAATCTCCTAACTTAAGCTACAGGGCTACTTCTATAATCTTCTCTCTTATTTTTAAAGATAAAGATAGACAGGTTAGTGTAAAATATGAAAAAAAAATCATAGGCAAGAGAATTAGAAAAAAACAACTCAAATGAAATACTTGTCCCCACATTACTATTCCATACTGGCTGGAAGAATCTGGGAACTGAATTCAAAACACTTCTAGGGAGCATCAGACTGGAAAAAGCTCAAAGACAATTATTTACAATTGTCACACTATGAAGTACTTTCCAAACCATTTTTCCCTGTGGCAAAAAATAAGCAAATTAACCTACAGCAGTTCAACACCCAAAGCTGAGTTCTGGAAATAGCTGTGTGTGAAAACTCTTCTGTGTTTACCAGATGCCAAGATGGAAAAAGCCAGCTTCTAGTCTGCAATCTGTATCAGCCACCAAGTTTGTTAAGCTAGTATTACATCCAGCGAATTTTCTTCACTTTCATTCTTTAATCTCACTTGTCACTCTTTTACAGCCACTGCAACTCCCAGTTTGCACTTAAGACTTTTGCACACAACCTTCTTTGTGTATGGAAAAAATAAGACTGACTTCTTTGAACTGCAATTAGTAATTAATAGCAAAAGACACAGCTAAACTGAAACAAGCTTGCCCTGATTTCCAAGCTGAAGGGGGTCTCAACATATAGAAAAGTGTCAAGAAGTTAAAGGATTCTATTCTATTCTATGAGCAATAAGCTGGTGCTTCAGTGCCCTGTGATATCCAAGAACCATGCTATGAAACTATTTTAACAAACTGATATGAGAAGTTCTAAAACTCAGCCACTGAAGACATTGTCTCTCCAGTGTAGTATTGTAATGTAATGCTATATTATATAGTATTATAATATAAATTACATTATAAGTGTAAATTACATTAAATTACATTATAATGCTATTCTCATTTAGAATGGATCTTTATTTTTTTTTCTGTGGCCATGTTTGTCCAATAATCTAGAGCAGGGGTCACCAACCTTTCGGACCTCAGGGACCACTAAATTCATAATTTTAAATCCCGCGGACCACTAATATGATCTACCTAATGACCGGCTGGGTGAGGGTGGCTAGGTGGTTATGTGACTGGGTAGGCGTGGCCAACTCAATGTCACTCACGTCAAGGGGGGCCTCAAAAGCCTCTACTCACCCCTCCCCACCCAGCCACTACTCACCTCCCCAGGGCTCCTTAGGGCCCCAATAGGAAGCAGTTGTTGGAGTTAAGCAGCCACCAAGAGTTGGCAAAAAAGCTCAGTTCAAATTGGATCTGAGGGAAGACCTGTGGGAGTGCAAGGCCAGGTATAGGTGCCTGGAGGCTCAGCGGGCTGAGATGGTCAGCCAGTTTCAGGCCATGATGCAGTCTCACTGGAACAAGGTCCTCTGGCTCTTCACCACCAGCAGCACTTCCCTCCAGTCTTTGCCCAAAGCCCCGCACCAGGAGGCCAAAGTAGACCCCAAGTCAGAATTTCTGACCCCCTCTGACCCACACAAAAAGACCCAGAAGGAGAAGACTCTCTGCAGCAACACAAATGTTCATTGCACTGTTCCAGGGGCTGTAGTTTGAGGACCCCTGATTTAGTGCAATACAAAAAATGCAAATAATTTTTCTGCGGACCACCAAAATTTTCTCACGGACCACCAGTGGTCCATGGACCACCAGTTGGTGACCACTGACCTAGAGGGGTTTCCAGACATAATTGTTCATCATTCCTGATCAAAATTCACAACACACAATAACCAGGTGTAATCATTTTCAGCAAAATGAAAAGAAAACAGTGCTACTGAATTTGATCATGGGGTATATGAGGCAGAGGACTGTCACTAATCCTTCTTTAGTTAAGAGATGAATGGGTTTGCAGGATTTTGTAAAAGCTTAATCTACAGTTTACATTGCTTCCTTTGAGTCATTCTATATAAAGCATATGAAATATTTGAGACAGAGAAAAAACAACAAGTTATCAGCTGTGTCCTGTAATCCTGTTGCCAGGCCTGTTCAACCCCCAACACATGCCATCCAAAGTCTAATGATATAGGCTTATGTGTATTTGCTTCTGGGCTCAATGATATAGATATGCAACATGTGGGGAAATTCCCTTAGTTATATCTTTAAAAAAATGAAGCTTGACAAAATTAATATCTCATCATACATAATTCAAATCTAAGAAAATTCAGCTTGTCCTTGATATGTACCTTCGTTATTGACCATGATTGAAGCAGCTCCTGTTGCAGCATCTTCTGTCTGATTTACAAATTCTAAGGTAAGAAAGAAAAAAGTTGTAGCGATCTTTCAGCAAATATACAAATTAGTGAGTTACATCAGCAAATGTTACAGCTGAACAGCTGGCTTTTAAAATGTTAATAATGAATACCAATGCCAGAAGCAGGGAAACATAAATGCTAAATTACACCCACATGACAGCAAACACAAGCTCAAGTTTAATTAATTGTGGCTAATTCTGTATTTCATGAAAAAAACTGATCTAAATTTAGTACAAATATTACTGGCAGCTGTAGTACATTTGTTATTCACATAGACATGCAAGTCAAAGTCATGGTTAAAACAGTGTGAATTTGCTCTGCTTATTGGGAAAAACATCACCCATAAAGTGACTCCTTTAGCTTAGGAAACAGAGTAACCCTTGTAAAACCTTGGCTGAATTAGAGTAAAATAGTACATTCCTATCCATGTTTATCTGGAAGTACGTTTACTCTGCACAAATGTGTTGAAAATAGTTTAAAATTGGATTTTGACCTAAATTTAACAATGTCTAGCCAAATCCTTCCTGGAAGCCACATGTTAGTGGCTATAGCCTGTTCAAATTTTCACCTTTCTATAAATTACATTCTGAGGAATATTTCATCTATAAGACAGATTCCATTTATATACTTTTGTAATAGCTACAGACCATAGATGGGGAAGCTTTGCCTTCAATAGCTTGCCATTTCCCATTAATATTCCTCAATGTACCTGGTAAACAAGAAAAAGGAGAACTGCCCTCTATCAATAAATAGTGGGATATAGATTCTCTCAGTTTTCTGTAGAGAAAAATATACTTAATGAGTTTGTAAAATTTCTTCTAAAACCACCTAACCAATGGCTGTCATGTTTCCCCCAACCAGAATTTGGCAATAAATCACACATCTCATTACTTAACTTGATTCCTTGGCTAGACTTGGCAGAAAATTCACAGTTCAGTTAGATCAGGGGCATCAAACTCACATTGTCACGGTGGTGTCACATGATGTATAGGGACTTCCTCCCCTTTGCTAAACCGGGTGTGGGCATGGCCAGGAGTGATGCACCTGGCCCATGGGCCAGGAGTTTGACAGTCCTGAGCTAGATGAAGCCTTAAGCTCAACAGTTGATTGCTGGTAGCCAGTGAGAACATATCAATTACTAGTATTACAGTCTTGATGTTTAAATTTAAGGTATGATGGAACAGAACCTAGGAAGGCAGAGGAGGAAACAGAACTACTATATCCCCCCCCCCCAAAAGACGAGGGTGGAAACGTGAGAAAGACACAGAGCAACTAGGTGTAAATTGAATGGGAAAATTGCTTTGATAAGCTTTCAACATTGTTACATTACCCAACTAGCTACAAAGGTCTATTCAGAAACTCAAATGGTTATTGTTTCCAGAGATTACCATCCTTAGAGGGCTTGACACATGACTTAAATCATCACTAGCATTGACGTTATTACCTAGTTTGGATAACGAAATGTCTGCAAGAAAACAACCAAGTTCAGAGAGCATCAAGGACCCCTCACAAGGCTTTCCTGTTTTTTTCTGAATTAACAGATACTTTATGTGACACATAGCAGACCTGAAGCTGAATGGCTGTTCTACATAACAGCCCATCTGTGCCATGGGAATTGCTGGTTTCCATCACAGCCCTCATACAGGGGTAATTTATATGCTATGCCACAATACAGGCGTTAAATCCATTTACCTGAGAGTTTAATAAGATGTGAGGTAACCAAGTGGTTGAATCAAGTCTAAACGTTATGTAGGAAGAAGTATTTTTTCATCTGTGTTATGTTGGCGGTTACTTCAACTGAATTCTAGTCATTATGAAGGAGTCAGGCACTGGGAGACTGCGAGGTCTAGTCCTTCCTTGGGTACAAAGCCAGCTTAGATGATCTTGACCCAGTTACTTTCTTACAACACTAGGAAAGAGGCAATGGCAAACTACTTCAAACATGAAAAAAAAAATCAAATATGAAAGCTGACTAGATGACTTTGGTCTAGCCAGCCTTTCTCAAGTCAACTTGCTTTGCAGGATTGTTGGTGTTGGAGAAAATAGGAGGAAGACAGAATATTAGGTATATTTGCTACCTTGAGTTATTTACAAAAATAATAATGGCGGCATAAAAAAATCTTAAAGAAAAAAAAAACTTCTGAAAAACCTTGCCAAGAAAACTGCAGGGACTTGTCTCTGAGAATTGCACACAACAGAACAGAAAAAAAATATTATGAAGAATGGTAGATGTTTGTTTACTACTCTATTCATTTTCTCATTGAGGAGAACTTTGCAAATCATAGATTCAGAATATAGTGATTCATATAATTTGGTTCTGAATTAAAATAAGGAAGATACCTGTTGGAATCCCATTTTTTTTAAAGTTTTCAATGTAGTCATTACCAAAAGAATCCTTCCCAACCTACAGAGCAAAAATAAACAACATTACATATTTCAGATTACCCAGCTCATCTTGGACAACATTTTCAAGGAGGGGCAAGATGTGAATTTCCATGTCGTTGAGCTCCCATTAGCCCTGGAGATGACCCCTGAAATATCTGCTTTGCAGTGATTAAAAATATTTCAAAATGCAAATATTCTGAATATGCAAGAATAAAAATGTACTGGTTGTTTTTAAAACCAATAAAATTTTATTTTATATTTCTCCACCATCATATTTTGGAAACAGGACCTTTACAGGTGAAACTCGAAAAATTAGAATATCATGGAAAAGTTCATTTATTTCAGTAATGCAACTTAAAAGGTGAAACTAATATATGAGATAGACTCATTACATGCAAAGCGAGATAGTTCAAGCCTTGATTTGTCATAATTTTGATGATTATGGCTTACAGCTCATGAAAACCCCAAATTCACAATCTCAGAAAATTAGAATATTACATGAAATCAATAAAACAAGGATTGTACATAGAACAATATCAGACCTCTGAAAAGTATAAGCATACATATGTACTCAGTACTTGGTTTGGGCCCCTTTTGCATCAATTACTGCCTCAATGTGGCGTGGCATGAATGCTATCAGCCTGTGGCACTGCTGAGGTGTTATGGAAGACCAGGATGCTTCAATAGTGGCCTTCAGCTCTTCTGCATTGTTCGGTCTCATGTCTCTCATCTTTCTCTTGGCAATGCCCCATAGATTCTCTATGGGGTTCAGGTCAGGTGAGTTTGCTGGCCAATCAAGCACAGTAATCCCATGGTCATTGAACCAGGTTTTGGTACTTTTGGCAATGTGGGCAGGTGCCAAGTCCTGCTGGAAAATGAAGTCGGCACCCCCATAAAGCTCCAGCATAAAGTGCTCCAAAATCTCCTGGTAGATGGCTGTGTTGAGCCTGGACTTAATGAAGCACAGTGGACCAACACCAGCAGATGACATGGCTCCACAAATCAACACAGACTGTGGAAACTTCACACTGGACTTCAAGCATCTTGCAGTGTGTGCCTCTCCATTCTTCCTCCAGACTCTGGGACCTTGGTTTCCAAATGAGATGCAAAAGTTGCTCTCATCAGAAAAGAGGACTTTGGACCACTGAGCAAGACCAGTTCTTTTTGTCTTTAGCCCAGGTAAGACGCTTCTGACGTTGTTTGTGGTTCAGGAGCGGCTTGACAAGAGGAATACGACATTTGAAGGCCATGTCCAGGATCTGTCTGTGTGTGGTGGCTCTTGATGTACTGACTCCAGCCTCAGTCCACTCCTTGTGAAAGTCCCCAACACTTTTGAATGGCCTTTTCCTGACAATCCTCTCCAGGCTGCGGTCATCCCTGCTGCTTGTGCACCTTTTTCTTCCACACTTTTCCCTTCCACATAACTTTCTATTAATGTGCTTTGATACAGCACTTTGGGAACATCCAACTTCTTTTGCAATTACCTTTTGAGGCTTTCCCTCCTTATGGAGGGTGTCAATGATGGTTTTCTGCACAACTGTCAGGTCAGCAGTCTTTCCCATGATTGTGATTCCTACTGAACCAGACTGAGAGACCATTTAAAGGCTCAGGAACCCTTTGCAGGTGTTATGGCTTAATTAGCTGATTAGAGTGGGACACTTTGAGCCTAGAATATTGAACCTTTTCACAATATTCTAATTTTCTGAGATTGTGAATTTGGGGTTTTCATGAGCTGTAAACCATAATCATCAAAATTATGACAAATCAAGGCTTGAACTATCTTGCTTTGCATGTAATGAGTCTATCTCATATATTAGTTTCACCTTTTAAATTGCATTACTGAAATAAATGAACTTTTCCACGATATTCTAATTTTTCGAGTTTCACCTGTATATTCCTCAATGTTGCTACACCTCATTCATAAATCATACCACTGACTTTATAACATGATTAAACCCCCTTTTTAACATCTTCCTCAGAAGTAAGAAGTACTGAATCCAGTAGGGAGTCCTCCCCTCTATATGAATATAGCACTGAAGACTGGAAGAGTAACACCATTTCTCCGTGGAATGAGTGCATTAAAAAGTACATTGAAATTGGACAGTCAGGTAATTTAAATAAAAATAATTTTTAATCAATAAAATGTTACAGAATATTTAAAAATCTGTAATGAGAAGTCTAGATTTTCCAACTCTGCATTTAGTATCTTTGATGATGAAATCACAA
The DNA here is from genome assembly GCA_012654045.1 of Ptyas mucosa. NCBI lineage: Eukaryota > Metazoa > Chordata > Lepidosauria > Squamata > Colubridae > Ptyas > Ptyas mucosa. The sequence goes on from WNWU01000005.1 coordinate 36,510,331, forward strand.
AATTTAAGATTTATTGAAAATACAGTCAGTTATAGAACCAAAGAAAACTAAACAACATAATATGCTCTATGACCTGTGAAATGATAGACATGGAAAATATTTCTTAAAGAATGAACCCATGGGAGAATCCTATCTATGCACAGATTAGTAATGGCAGAGGATGCACAGCAGTCACCAAATGCTGAATGTCAGACAAAAAACAAAACAAAACAAATACTGTAAAATGAGATCAAGTAACAAGGATATGAAATGGAAGCCCTGAACTTCTGGGCAGTGTATCTCACATGGCAACATTTTATTAAGGGTTCCATTGAATAAATCCTTCAGTTGAAATCGCGGATAAATGATTTTTATAACATGATACACTATGAGAAGCTGGTGGGCAAAACTGAAATAGCTTTCGGTTACTTACAGATAAAATTCCTTTACATCTACTTCTGAAAAAGGACAGACTTACTTCTCTACATTTTATATGAACAACTGTTCTGTGTCTCTTTGGATATCTGTGAAAATTTAAAAAAAACCTCTCTGTTGTGGCTCCGACCCCCGAGCCCATTGTATCGGAGGAAGAAGGCTCCGAACATGAAGGAGAGGAGCCGGCCAGGCCTCCCTCTCCCGGCCCCTCCTCTCTGACAATTCCTCAGGTGTCGGCCGAAGGAGAGGAGATTGGCCAGGAGCCAGGTGTCTCCGATCGGTCGGAGAGTGATGAGGGAGATAAGTTGTGGCTGGACCCACATCAGCGTCGGCGTGCTAAACGATCACAGCAGAGGAGGCGGCGTTCCAGGGATTAAGCTGAGTCACTGGACCACACCCCACAGGCTATATAAAGGAGGGGGGTGGCCGTTTAGATTCTGTGACGGACAAAGTTAATTCTTGCAAGCTTCTTTGGTGCAAAGCCTCAGTCTGCTGAAGGATTGTGAATTGGACTGTTTTTTCCCAGCCGGTGTGTATTGCATTTGTTATCTGGTGGAGGAACACCCCCCTTCTTGTTATAGTAAAGAACTTGGCAGCTGGTTCCCATAGAGCTGCTAAGCCTCTGATAACGGACTGTTTGTGTGTGCCAATTATTTAACCCTCGACTGTCTGTGTGGGTTTGTGCGTGTGGAGGACGGGGACAGAACACTCTCTGGGAATTAGACTGCAATTCCTATCCCTTAAGACAGTGGTCCCCAACCTTTCTGGCTCTGCGGACAGGCAGCAACGGTGGCAGGGGGAGGTTGTGCATGTGTGTCTGCTTTTTGCAGAAATGAAGCTTTGCACACTCGTCTGCTGCTTGCGCAGCTTGGTTCCCAACTGGCCACGGACTGGTACAATCCATGAACTGGGGAGTGGGGACTCTTGCCTTAAGAGATGACCATGAATTCAGTTTTGATACTGAAAAATGTTCTAAGTCTGCTCCATGTGCTCAATTATATTAACTGGATTGATACACTGCATTAAGCTATGGTTTGCTTAATAAACCACAACAATTTGAGATCAGGCATCATGCTAAGCCATAAATCAGAGTTACAAATCAAAATGGGTGGATTTAATATATCCACTACAATGAAACAAACTTTATTGTATTATAAAGTACTTTATGACAATCTCATACATGAATTTATACTATTTCTCAAGTATTATCCTGATTCATTGCTTCGCACATAGTTCCAGTTGGTGGACCTTTAGGTTCTAGTACAGGGGTGTCAAACTCGATTTCATTGAGGACTGCATCAGGGTTGTGTTTGACCTCAGGGGGCCAGGGTGGGTGTGGCCAACTCAACATCAATCTCTTGGGGGCGCCTGTGGTGGCCTGAGCGCACTGCCAACGAAAATGGGCTCCTGAGCTCCGTTTTTGGCTGCAACGTCTCCTGCAATCCTCTGCCAGCAAAAACAGAGCTCAGGAGGGCCACCTGCGGCCCTCACCTGCTCTGTTTTTGGCTGTGATGGCTTTCTCCAACCCACTGGCAGCGAAAACGGAGCTTGGGAGGGCCGTGTGTAGCTTTCCTGATCTCCGTTTCGCTGGCAGAGGCACCACGGGTTGGTCCTTTGCTGTTTCCAAGGCAGCCTCGCTGGCCAGATCTAAGCACCCTGCGGACCAGATCCACCCCCCAGGCCTTGAGTTTGACACCCCTGTTCTAGTAGAAAAGAGAAAGCAGAAAAAGGAGTGGCTAGACACTAGAATAAAATGACTTTGTTCCTATGGGGAAAATATTTGCAAACATTTCATGTTCTCTATACTATTTATGTTGTCTTGTATTTTCTATTATGGATTGCACCAGTAGAGGCTAAACCAATTTTGTTGTATACATGATGTACAATGACAATAAAGGCTATTATTATTATTATCTTTATTCATTAAATATGAAACTCAAGTCAACTGAACATTCAAAAATGCATCACAAATACCACTGACTGGTGCTAATGGTTGATACGGGTTGCTGCCAGCGTCATAGGTATCAACCAAGTATCTTCTTAAGATGTACGATGTTCCAAGTAGCACAGTTTTTTACAGTTCTGCTGGTGTTATTGCAGGAAGCTGCAATTTGCTGATGAATGTTATAAAATTCTTGAACATGATACCAAGTGCCCCAATGACAATGGGTATCACTGTTACATGTTTCATCCATAGCCTTGTAGTTTCGATGGCCAGGTCGCAAAATTTCATGATATTTTCCAGTTCATTTTCTTCGACTCTGGCATCTCCTGGTCTGCAATGTCAATAAATTGTACATTTCGGTTTTCGGCAACTGTGATATCTGGCATGTTGTGTTCCAAGTGACGATCCATCTGTATTCGAAAGTCCCACAAAATCTTCACCTTCTCATTTTCTATAATTTTTTCCACTTTATGTTCCCATGACTTTTTGGATACAGGAAAGTCGTATTTTTTACATAATGACCAGTAGACTAATTTAGCAACTCAGTCATGTCTAGTTTTGTAATCAGTTTGTGTGATTTTGCTGCATTCACATATTAAGTGTGAAACAATTTTTTGGATCTTTGCTTTCATGACATTAGTTTGTAGTGCTTGTTCTTGAGCAGCAAGTATTAAATCTTCCGTTTCTTTCTTAATGGTTCCCATCTTAAGCCATGCCCATGTAAAGTTGTCATCACATTTTCTGTCAATGTTTTTCAAGTGCTGTCCATGTAAAGCTTTGGTTTTCCATCTATTTAATCTGTCGTCCAGCTGTTTTTCCTTATATTCTGTCTTTGTTTCTGTTGTTTTTATAACGTTCTCCGTTTTCACAGCCTGCAGCAATTTTTCTGTACTTTGGTTCACATAATCATTCAAACTTCATTTTTCTTCTTCTACAGTTTGATGGATTTGCAATAGTCCTCTGCCCCCTATTTCTCTTGGCAGGTACAACCTGTCGATGTCACTTTGTGGATGTAAAGCGTGGTACATATTCAAAAGTTTGCGTGTTTTCCAGTCCAAGTTTTCCAGTTCAGCCAAAGTCCAGTTGATGATTCCAACTGAGTAGCGTATCACTGGAACTGCTTTAATTATGTTTCCAGCATTCAGCTTTGATTTTAATATTTTGCGGGCCCTCCTGATGTATTCCTTTTGCATTGACTCTTTAACTTTTCCATTCAAGATGTTATCTGTTTCCAATATGCCTAGGTATTTGTAACCATCATCCTTTGCTATGTTTCCATTTCCAAGTTCTATTCCTTCTATTTTTTCCATTTTTCCTTGCTGCATGGATAATATAACACATTTTTCATGTCCAAAGTTCATGTTGATGTCGCTGCTGAACAGTTGAACTGTGTTGAATATTGATTTAAGTTCAGTTGGGCTTTTTGCATACATTTTAAAGTCATCCATGTATAGTAGATGGCTTATCTTGCCATATTGGCTTGAGATTTGGTATCCCAGTTTTGTGTTTTGTAGGATTATTGTCAGTGGAATTAATGCGATGTTGAACAGTAGTGATGAAAGTGAGTCCCCCTGGAAGATTCCTCGTCTGATGTTGACTTCACCAATGCTCTCCCCATTTGCTGTTAGAACTGTTTTCCATTTTTGCATATTTGCTTTAAAAAATGTACAAATATTTGTCTGATTCCAAAGTTTTCCAGACAGGTGTTAATCCAGCTGTGGGGTAATGAGTCAAATGCCTTCTTGTACTCAATCCATGCCATATTTAAATTGCTTTTTCTTCGTTTTGCATTTTTTAAGTACCATTTTGTCAATGAGTAGCTGATCTTTTGTTCCTCTTGATTTTTTATAATTTCCTTTTTGGTCTACTGGATACAAACTGTTTTCCATCAGATGATTGAATACTGAATTCGCCAGTATTCTTGTAAAAAGTTTGAATGTTATTGGCAGACAAATAATTGGGCGATAGTTGCTTGGCTCTGTGCCCTTTTCTGGATCTTTCATTATCAAGTATGTTCGACCAGCTGTTAACCATTCTTCGCTTGCTGCATTTTGAAGCATTTTTTTTAAAAAATTTGATTTATATGCTGCCCTTCTCCGGAGACTCAGGGCGGCTTACAATGCGCTAAGCAATAGCCTTCATACTTTTGTATATTTATACAAAGTCAGCTTATTGCCCCCACAAACTGGGTCCTCAATTTACCTACCTTAGAAAGGATGGAAGGCTGAGTCAACCTTGAGCCTTGGTGAGATTCGAACCTGCAATAATTGCAGACAGCTGATGTTAATAACAGGGATTTAGACCACTGTACTATCCAAGGCTCTTGATCAAATTGAGTGGCCATGCGATGATGGAAGCTAGTCAGGTGTTATAGCCAGTATCCATGCAGTTCGTCCAGGCCAGGTGCACTCCAGTTCTTGATCTTCTTTGCTTGTTTTGCAACCATGTCAGTTGTTATTACAATATTTTCCATTTTGTTTCGTGTTGTTTGTTGTTGAATATCTCTGATCCAGGAGGCAGTTTTGTTGTGTTCCACTGGGTTTTCCCACAGTTCTTTCCAAAAGTTCAAAGTTTTTTCTTTACATGGGTAAATATTAGTTTGTACTCTATTTTCATCAAGGGACCAGTAGAAGAGGTGTTGGTTTCTTCTGAACTAGACATTTTCAGGATATTGTTTAATTATTTATTATTATTGTTATTATTATTCTCAATTAACTTATTTAGAAAATTTTAATCTTTCTCTTTCAAAAATACAAAACTGATACTTTGGATTGTGTATTTGGAAAGATGCAGAATAGATTAATATATTAATTTAGCATGTCATGATCCTGCAAAATATATTAGTATTACCTCTATATTAACGCTACCGGCTGCTTTAAAATTTTAGAAGTTTGATCATGGGATGCTATAGCAGTCCTAGATTGCACAGAGTACATCATTTGCCTATCCCTATATTGTACTAACTTTCATCCAGAAAAGAATACACATACTCTGTTTAGGATTTTTTTTTGTCTTGGATAAGACAGCTAATTAATTAATTAAAGTTAATTGCTAAAATGAATGTGTAAATTTTGTCTGCATTAATATTTGAGCAATTTATTAACAACAGAATATACTGACAATAACCTATATAACCAGTGCTTACCTTGCAGATCATTGAGGTTTTAGTCCCAAGCCGAGCTGCCTGAACACATTGGTTGGCACCTTTCCCCCCAAATCCAGTGAAAAATTTATACCCATGTATGGTTTCACCAACTTTTGGTAGACGTTTAGTAAGGCTGTTGAAATAAAGAAGGAAGGATATTCTTTGTTACATATTAACAACTGAATTCTTAAGAGTTTTTAAAATATTAACCATATAGAATTGTTAAGGCCAAGGGATTTAATTAGAAGTAGTTCCAATAATAATCCAAAATTTGCAAATGCAACCTCTTTCATGCTCCTACAAGAACAAAAAATAAAACAGACCTCACAATTGTTTCACTGTTTCAAATTAGACGATAGGTAACTAATCACAATATATGAAGTTGTGAAAGAAAAGGTGTATGTAACCCACAATTATTTACCTAATACCAAAAGGGGGACCATTCCAATAAGCATGCCCACTTACACAATATGCATACACTGTGAGAGAAAAAAACAAAACACAGGCATTACAATAGCATAAATCAAAGTCAACTCGGAATGGATTATTGAAGAAAATAATAATTTTTGGACGATAAGATGCTCTGGACTATAAGACACACCTAGCTTTTGGAGAGGAAAACAAGAAAAAAAATTGCCTTTGCCTCTGCACAATTTGCCTCCTTGCAGCAAACAGAAAACAGCCTGGTCAGCTTCAGCACAGCCTGATTTAGTACCAGCAGCTGATTGGCGGTGGGATCTGCCTCCTGGAATACCACCTATCAGCTGTTCCAGGCTGCGGGGATCGCCATTACCCATCACCACCATCGCTGCCTATTGCCACCTCTGCGCATGCCATTTTCAGCCTCCACGTGTCCCGTTTTTGGCCTCTGTGCCTCTCATTTTCAGCCCGTTCCAGATGGCGGGGATAGGTGGTGGCGATCCCTACTGCTTGAAATGGACCGAAAATGGGATGCGCAGAGGCCAAAAATGGGATGCGAAGAGGTGGTGATAGGTAGCAGCAGTGATGGGTGGTGACAGTGGCAATGGGTAGTGGTGATCCCCACAGCATGGAACAGCTGATAGGCAGTATTCCGGAAGGCAGATCCAACCGCCAATCAGCTGCTGGTGCTAAATCAGGCTGTGCTGAAGCTAACCAGGCTGTTTGCTGCAAGGATTTTGGAAGGAGGGAAGGCTGAATCAACCTAATGGCTGCTTCAAACTTACAGTTGAAAGGAAGTGATGGAACTGGTCTCTCAGTAGTTGCAAGAATTAAAAGCCGATTGCAGAAGACAGGAGACATCCAAAGAGGTAAAAGAAACACTGGAGAATTTGGTGGGAACATCTTCAACATCTTGAATCTCCAAAGACCTACGCAAGGGTCCTCTTGCATTAACATTAATCTTCTCATTGTTCCTATCACCCATCTCCTCCCACTTATGACTGTAACCTTGTGGCTGGTATCCTAGTTTTATATTGACTGTTTCCTAATATGATTTGATTGCTTATTTGTTCCCTATGACTATCATTAAGTGTTGTACCTTATGATTCTTGATGAATGTATCTTTTCTTTAATGTACACTGGGAGTGTATGCACCAAGACAAATTCCTTGTGTGTCCAATCACACTTGGCCAATAAAGAATAGGCAGTGTAGGAAATCAAAGGCTTTTAATCAAGGGGCTCTCATAAACACATGGGTATTATTGATGCAGCAAGCTGGAAAAACTCCAGTACTTTTTATACCAAGATATGTTTTGCTGAACAAGGGAAGAGCAGAGTAGAGAAACAAGTCTGAAGGAAAAAACCATATCTGGCCAAGATAACAGCAAGTCAAAAGTTGGCCAGCTATGCGGTAGCATGCAAGAGAGAGACCCCTTCTATTTTAATCTTAGTTTCCTCTCTCATGTCTGAGCAGTGCAAGACAGGGCATAAACAAGTGGGTTTCTATGGCTGATCTATTGTCCCAGCCTCAAAAATGAGATTAGACTGGAATAATAAAGTTGGAAAGGACCTTGGAAATCTTCTAGTCCAACCTCCTGCCCAAGCAGGAGACTATGTATCATTCAGCAAGGAGATGGAGGGATGGGGGTGGGAAAAGAATGGTTACAATAAAAAAAAATGTGAAAGCTAAAACAAAGAAATTGTATCAAACATCTGGAAAACCAATCACACAAACTTTGCTTAAAATATCCAATTTAACACATCAAAAATACATACGTGCATTTCTTCCTTAAACACACTTCCATCTTGCATGTCAAACCTCCTGCCAAACACACCTTAATAGATAGCTCAGGAAAATTCACTTTTAGAGATACAGCTTTTAAGAAAAGAAAGCCGTGCTATAATGTAATGCTGTTATCTTGTCACCGAATTTTGTAATGAGAAGCAATTACTAGATTTTGATTTCATTAGGCTAACTTTAAAAGCATTTCAGCCTTCTGTTTTGAAATGGCAATTATGAGTAATTTCTACGATTAAGGAACCATCTGTTACTGTGCATCCTCCATTCACATGTACACTCAAATGTGCATTTTCCAGAGGAGTTGAGCACATATATTACAGACTTAGCTATGTTTTGAAGGGAAACAGCTGCTTCTAGAACAGAACAAAACAACCTAAACAAGCATTCAAGTTCAAAGTCAGAAGCTTTTATTTTTAATACAAACATGTCTACATACATATTACAAAAAGTAAAACACCTTGGTTATTTCTCCAAGTCCAGAATACATGGTCCTAACTTGAAAGAAAGATAGTAGACATTAATATTTATCATTTAAAGTGGGGGTGTCAAACTGGCGGCCCACGGGCCGGATGCATCTCATGGAGGCCATGCCCACCCCAGCTCCACAAAGGCAAAAAAGTCACAATACACCATGTGACGTGATAGAGTTTGACACCCATGATTTAAAGCATGGGTGGGCAACAATCGTCCTTGTGGACTTCAACTCCTAAGCCAGCCAGAGGTTTTTCACTTTTGATTTAAAGAGTAGAAGGCAATACAATGAAAATTGCAAGACCAAGATAAATTCCAAATAACTGTTTTGGAAGCACCTGAAGATAGAACAAGAGGCAATGGATGGAAATTAATCAAGGAGTGAAGCAATCTAGAAATAATGAGAAATTTCCTCACAGTTAGAACAATTAATCAGTGGAATGGCTTGCCTCCAGAAGTTGTGGGTGCTCCAACACTGGAAGTTTTAAAGAAGAGATTGGACAACCATTTGTCTGAAATGGTATAGCGTTTCCTGCCTCAGCAGGGGGGTGGACTAGAAGACCTCCAAGGTCTTCTTCTGTTAAGGAGGAAGTAATAGTGTAGAAAAGAGAGTGCTGACTCTCCCATCTGGTCTTACATACTTAGGAAAATAATAATCTCAGATTATTTCCTGGTCTTGTTGTCTTTAGTTATACTCAAACATAAAAAGAAAGTGTCGAAGTGTTCAGAAAAGCTTCGTTTCTATGTTGTCCGGAGACCAACTGGATGATACAGTTAATTACACTGCTGGTGCTTGTGGTGAAAGTGGAGAGACCCAAAGAGGCTTTGCAATCATTAGGGTCCCAGAAATTAAAACAATTTTAATTTTTTATTAGAACTTAACATGGAAATCCTCAAATTGAGACTTCTTTTTAAGCCCTGATTATGCCAGAGAAAATAACAAAGGAAGTGAGACTTGATTAAAGGAGGAAAACAAAGCACTATAACTGCTTTCAGGTGCTTTTGGGAACAGCAAAATGGTCTGATGAATGAAGCTCCTAATCAGAGGAAAGATAGTTAATCCAGTAATTATGACCTCCTGGCCAGAGGATATGGTTATATCATTTTCTAAGTTGCAGAAGGAACTCTTGCCAGAAGCTTCTCTTCTCCAGAAGTCTTAAGAAAGCAAAATGAAGTTCCTTTTAATATTTCAGCTGGCTCATGTATGCAGGTCAAATGTAAAGCAAAACATCTTACAGATATGATGGCCTTCATAAGCCTTCAGTTAACTGTAGAAGGACATATTTCTATCGGGGAGGTGTCCTACAGATAGTAATCACTTGGAGCTTTCCAAACTCTTGTTTCTCATTGCCTTCACAGGGGGCTTTGGCCCAGTGGTGGGATTCAAATAATTTAACAACCGGTTTTCTGCCCTAATGACTGGCTGGGTGGGCGTGGCCAAGGGGCGTGATAGCACTTAGCCTCCTGCAGCAGTCTGCCAGTCAAAATGGGGCACAGGGGTTAATTACAAAATGTGGGCTTTGCTTTGTGACATCCAGATCTAGCGAGGAGGGGGTGTGAACTGCACAGAAAATACACTTTTGTTTGGTTATGAAGAAATATCCCCAAAGTCAGATGTACACTAAATGTAGACTGACTTTTAGCTACACATGTTCCCAGCAAACAGCAAATTTTGAAGCTCCAGGTAAAGAGGATTCATTTTAGGATGAGTAACCACAGTTTGCATGTTGGAGGTTCCTAAAGGAATGCTGGGAAACTCTATTTTAAAGAACATTTGAGGGAGGAGTGCAGAATAGCCCTCCTCTGCCTGAGGCTATAGAGACCTGGCACCAATCAAAACATGCCTGGTCCATTGCTGCCTCCCAGCTGATCCGTGTGGCTCCCAGTCATGCCCCTGCAGCCTCCCCACCCTGAATGGCAACCCTGGTGGGCAGGGCCAGCCCGTGGTGGGAACAACCGGTTTGCCGAACTACACAAAAAATTAACAGGTTCAGTCAAACTGATGCAAACTGGCTAAATCCCACAACCGCTTCTGCCTCTTCTTGCCTGTATTTGACCTACTGGGACTGGATTTTCTTGCCTAGATTTGAACACTACCTTCCCTTGGGGGAGCTAAACAGCCAATTAATGGGATAGGATGAATTTATAAAGCAGTTCCAATATGTATATATAAAGTGTTTTGTTTGACAGCAATACTGCATGCTCTTCTTTGACAGACCACCATTATAGGAATTTAGCAACTGCAATTGGGACTGATAACTGGATTGTTAAGCAAAGTGATTCCTAAATGAAAATTACGTGATTGTGACTATGCTGAGGATTTTACTTCAGTTTGCCTTTGCTTCTTGCTATTTCCTTCAGATGAACTGGGGTTGTTTCTCTTTCTCTCCAAAGACATCTTAGTATGAGGTAACTTAGAAAGTGAAAATAGGATAGAAACACTGTGAAGGTCATAAATGTGAGATTGGTCACTAAATTGATTTTTTAGCACCATTGTACGTTTCAACAGTCATTAAATGAGGTAGTCACTAAGCAAGGACTACCTATACTAGCCTCTAAGCCCGAGATGGCGAACCTATGGCACGTGTGCCACAGGTGGCACGTGGAGCCATCTCTGCAGGCACGTGAGTCAATGCCCAGGTCAGCTCACCGTGCATGCCTGCGCAGCTCCTGCCAGCCAGCTGATTTTTAGGTCTCTGCTAGGAGATGCACACACATGCGTGGGGGATGGGGAGGCTGCACATGCATGGAGGTGGGGGGGGTGCAGTGCCCCTGTGCCCTGTTTTTGGTTCCAGGAGGCTTCAGGGTGGTCTGCTAACATCAAAATGGGGCATTGGGGGGCGGTGCCCCCCTCCCCACGGTCCGTTTTTGGTCCCAGGAGGCTTCAGGGAGGCCTGCTAGCACCAAAATAGAGGTCATGCGTGCCTGAACAAGGGGCAGGGGGAGCATGGGAGGTGTGCACATTCATGGGGGTGGGGGCCTATGGGGAGGCATTGCATTATCGGTGTTGGCATGCACATACACACTTTTGCACGTGCACGCGTGCTTTCGACACCCGAGGAAAAAAAGGTTCGCCATCACTGCTCTAAGCTATCATTCTTTAATAGTACGGAGCTTGTACAAGGTATCAAAAGCAGATAGGGAACTCTAGATTATGCTGCATCAAATCTAAAATCAGACCATAAGCAAAATTAGTAGTTTTTCAGGAGGGTGGGGTAAAGCTTTGTCTCTTGGTGTTAAAAGCACAAAGTGATTCAAGATAAGAAATGAAGGATGCTGGTTCTGGGAATGCAGGCAAGGTACATGAATGGAATAGCTCCAGTGGTAAGAAAATACCACAAGCCCTTTCTTAACCCAGAAGAACACTGGGTTAACGTTAAATCTGAATTAAAGCCTTCTAATATTGGATGGTCAGGTAAAAATAATGAACTGAAGTCTAAATACAACTGGTTTTAGAACTAAAAGTAGACAGGACTCAATAATTTTGGAGAATAGCCTCAGAAAGAGACTTTTTTTTTAAAAAAAGTAGATTCTAGAAAAGTAAAGAAAACTTAGGGATTGGAACCAATCAACTGAGTAACATATATCCATGCAGATAGCTACTGATATACAAAACTGTAAGTGCTGAGGAGGTTATCTAGTTAATCATTTTTATAACTAAGTAACTTGGTCTGAATCTAAGTATGTTTAATAAGAGTCTTGAAAGAATAGTGGTGCATAAAATCTATTACAGATCAAGAGTGTTAACGTACTCTTAAATAACTGAAGACTATACTGCTGAAGAAAATACTTAATAACCAAGGAAACAGGCAGAAACACTGGCAAGCAGGCCTATTAAATGCCAAATGGCAGAAGATGTTTACACAGGACTTTGTTCCTGGCAAGAAAAATGTTATAAGGGTGTTGACAACACAGCATAATGTTCAGTTTGTGAATATCTTGAAATATGGTGAGATAGAACAAAAGCCTTGCAGGAGATCCAAAGCATGCCACTCCGCCTTCAAAGTCCAAGTAAATGTAATATCAAATGAAGAAGAAGCAAAAGGAACATTTATCTGAGAAACAAACTTTGTGAATTTTCTGGCTATCAAATAATTCTTCCAAAGCTGGTGTCAAGTTTTATTATGCTAAGGTCTGTCAGGATACTGACAACAGATATCTACATTTCCAGCCCCAAATGCTGCTTATAATCTTATAATTATAAAAATTTATAATTTTATAATTGTACTGTACTGGTGTCTGACTGATAAGGATGAAAGTTCCATAATGAAAGATCAAGATGTACATGAGCTACATTTCCCATTTCCCTCCAAAGAATAAATGCAAAATGAGCAGTTGAGAATACAAAAAGTTAATAATAGGAGGAAGAGGTACAATTGAAGCATGCAGTTGATAGAAACATGATTGGGAAATACCTACTTTGAACATATTTAAATATTAAAGGTATAAAATTAATTACCTCATTGATCATAACAAAATGATTAATCCATAAGCATAGTCAAAGCAATATATCAATTACCATAAATCAGCATAGATTTATCAAGAATTTAATTTTTGATTGAGTAACTTCCTTAAAAGATTGTGAGAACAAACATGCACAGATACAGTTATCTGTTACACAACTGAACACCTGTAGCATACAGCACCTGGTAACTAGGTATTTGGAACTGAATTTTGTAGAATATTTAAAATCAGAATTCCAACCTGTTGATGTTTAGTTTTTTATACTGTAAAAAAAAGATTCTAAAGTCCACACTTAACATAGAATAGAATAAATGGAACTATTAGAAATGGGAATAGGAATATTCTTTATTGGCCAAATGTGATTGAACACACACAGGAATTTATCTCCAGGGCTTAAGCTCTTAGTGTACAAACAACAAAGTGGTAAATCATAAATCATAAGATAACAATAATAAATCATAAAATACAAAAATGGAAAACATGGAAAATACAAAAAATGGAATTTATTTCCCATAATACAGAGATACTTGTTTTTAAGGCAGACTAAAATCGCATTAGTCTTTTCTGTAGCCCTACTACTACTGGCCATGCTCAATATGCAATAATTTTTACTCCAATATCTTTTTCGTATGCATTATTACCAATCCAGATTTCCCCCACCTGTATCTCTACATTTTTTTTTCATTTTGAACATTTTTATTTCTACTAGATAGTTCCAGAGTAGAACCATACATGCAAAACTGCATTAGATACAATAGATTTACAGTAGATTCTACTTTGGTCAGATCTTATCAGCATCTGATTCTGGGTACTTTCAGTAGGATTCAGAGAAATTGGAACAGGTTTAGCTAATGCCTATGAGAAAGATTAGGGGACAGGAAACTACAGTAAATTCTATGAAGAGAGAGATTGAAGAAGCTGGCCATGTTGGCATTTGACAAAAGGATACCAGTCGTCAAGTGAAGTTGTTTAAAAGTTGATGAAGACACATTGTCTCTTGCTCTATAGTAAAGGACATATAACGTATCTAAGTTAAATGGCTTCCTCCAGCTTTATAAATATAATTTTATATTTTGTATCATGGAGAGATAATGGCAGCCTACCACAGCATAAAAACAACAGGTAAGATAAGACAATAATTTCTACTATTGTTTCTCTTGCAAAAGACAGTTTTGATCAGTTTCTCCATTTCCTAATTTTCTTAAAAGCTGTGATAAATTTAATCACCTCATAATTCTAGCAATCAAAAGAGGAGAGTAACTGAACCTTGTAACATTTCCAACATTTCCAATGCTGTTAAAACTCAGTGTCAATCACATTCTTGGTCAGTACTTGATTTTTGCAGCCTGGCAGTACTTCAGCTGTTGGCACCATCCAGTTTTTCTCTCTGACCATTTTAATTTATTTCTATTTATTAAAACATAACATTTTAACATCTCAAATGCATAAAAAATAAGAATGGCATTAGCACTGAAGGTAATGAGATTCTACAGTTTATAACTCTACTCATAGAATCTCATATGTCCAATCAAAAGTTTAGTCTAATTAACAGAAAACAGTGGTGGAATCCAGAAATAGTACAGGTTATATTGTAAGTCTACAAATATTAAAATAAAGCGGTGCCTAACAGCTAGGAAGAATACTGCTGAGCTTCCTTTTATGCACATTTTCTACTTTAAAGGTGTAAGTCTTTAAAAATATGATACTGTATCATAGTCTTAAGCAAAACCATGTCCCCTCAGGTCCACAGAAAAACCTCTCTCCATAGAACCGGTCCCTGATGCCCAAAAGGTTGGGGGCCGCGGTGGTAGGTTACAAGATTATAGCTTTAGTCTGGCAAAATTCTGTCTACTAGGTGTAAGCAAATAAAGAGCTGGACCAAAGTGGATTTCACTGTATATTGTATAAAGTTATGGGAACAGTGTTTGGTGCGGAAGTTGTTAATTACAGCTTTCAAATATTGTATCTTCTGCAACACAGTCAGAATTATAGCAAGAAATATAAAAGCAGGACTTCACTTCTTTTCCAATGTTAGAACTAGAGTACTTATTTAGAACTTTAAACTGTGGGCAGTTGTAAAATGAATGCTGGAAGGATTTCCCTGTAGCAACCATTTCGTTAATGGGTAATAAACCCAGTTTCAAAAGTTCAATTTATCATAATGTATTTTTCATACTCTTTGGAATGGAATGTTCCCTATTGCCCTAGCTCTAAATTTTAAGGGGTACAAGTATTGAGTCCAAAATTTATGTTCTAAATGAGACATTTGTTAAGTGAGTTTTGCCCCATTTTACAACCTTTGTTGCTAAGCGAATATTAAATGAATCATTGCGGTTGTTAAACTATAACATGCTTCTTATAAGTTTGCTTTTCCGAAGGTTGCAAAAGGTGATCACATGACCCTGGGCTACTGCAACCATCATAAATATGCCAAGTATCTGAATTTTTATCACATGACCATGAAGATGCTGCAACGGTTGTTAAGTGTGAAAAACTGTCAGAAGTCACCTTTTTCAGTGCCATTGTAACGTGAAATAGTCACTAAATGAACTGTTGTAAATCGAGGACTATTTGTATTTCCAAATAAAGGGGTTTTTGGAAATAGATATTGGAAGTGTTATTTTCCTTTGAAACATGCCAACCTTCCATTTTTTAATTAGTTTTAATTAGTTGATTTAATTAGTTGGGGCAGGGCAGAAAATCTGGTAGGCACCAAGACCAGAGTGTGTCACATTGGAAAGCCCAGATTTGGGAACTCAAAGTTTCTATATTCAAGGTATGCATAGTAACACAAATCCCTTAGTTAAATTCTAAATGTCGGGGTCCCTAACCCCTACCAGTCCGTGACCTGTTAGGAACAGCCTACACGGCTGGAGGTGAGTGGCGGATGAGTGGGTTAACCCAAAACCATTCCTCCTCCCGGTTCGTGGAAAAAATGTTTTCCATGAAAACAGTCTCTGGTACCAAAATGGTTGGGGACCACTGTTCTAATGCATTTTGGAGCCAAATGAACATCTTGCCCTCCCTACAACTCTTTCAAACCTGCATCTCTAATTTGATTCTGACTATATTATTTGTATAAAAAATGAAATAGGAAACCTCAGTTCTTTTAACATACTATTTCATCTGTAGCAATATAATTCCAAGCCACATTATTTAAAGAAAATCACCTTCTCCATGATTGACTGGAAGTTTCTGGTGTTCATGAGCTGGTTAATCCAGCATTACTTTGAATAGATCAAGGGTTTCTGATTTTATTGCCAAAAGTTTATCAATAATTAGTAAGAAGACTTCTAAAAACTTCTAAAAGAAGACTAAAATCACAAGCCTCTGCAAACATTTTTGAGGGAAAACCTCACCAACAAATATTTTTGATTTTAGATTCTTTTAAATGTGTGGGAAAATTTTGCTGACAGGCAAATTGTAGTGCTCTGAACAGTTGTACAGCAATAGAAAAAAAACTCTAGGAAATTCGGTGCCTAACAATAGTTATTATTCTGAAACTTATATTTGTTCTTTCCCTCACAATACAGAAAGCCATTTCAAGTGGCTAATTTTGTTTTCTTTTAAATGTAATCATTTTTTTGCTTGGATCAAACAATACAAACACATTTATTCTCTTACCCATACTGAGTTCCTTAAGAATTCAGCAATCGTTTCTTAGCTTCATGTAGGATATAATGCCAAGGAGTTTGGTAAAATGTAAGTCTTATCTCCTTATTTTTAATTGCCCATGTCCAATGAAACATTTTAGTCTTCCACTGATGGCATCACGGTCTACTGCCATAGAAATAGCTAATACTACAAACAACACCTCACTTCTCTGGAAAATACTGTGTAGCATGGAAATGACAGCTGGGATAAATCAATCTTCAGGTATAATAAACATTTATAACAGCTTACCTAAACACACATACTTCTACATGCAGACATTACACACATCAGTAATTCATACAAATCTGGGGGTCATTGTGGGATAAGAAAGGCTCCTTTAAATGTCAATTTGTCTTCTCCCACTTTCATTTTTGTTGCAACTTTTATTTAAATTCAAAATTTCCTCTCAACTTTTTAAGATAGGCCAACAACTGTTGCTACTCCAGCGTCATCAGCCTACATCTCAACTGACTTTCATCATTATTCTTTATTTGACCAATGTTGTATGTTCATAATTCTTTCATACCGCAAATATATATTGTGTCTTTCTATACAACTGGTGAGGGGGGGGGGTCAAGAATCTCAAAATAGTGGGTGAAACTGGATGATCATAATCCTGCCCTTTCCTAATGTAAATCACACAGGTGTAAAAAGGGGCAAGGCTTGGTGTAAAAAGGGGCAAGGCTTAATCACCAGGTCATGCCCACTGTTTTGGTATTGTCGACCCTCCATGGATGGCTCTTGAACTCAGTATGCTAAGGTTAAATAATCATAGAACCAATATGGAATAAGTGCTTAATATCAGATTAAAACTGGAAGATTCAGCTTTGAATTCCTATTCATCCATGAAGGTCTCAATATTGATCTTAGAGTTAGGATCAGGCTAACTGGAGAGAGAATGGAGAAGCAAGCACGTTTCTTTTTGCTCCTTGAAAAAAAAATGTGATAGCAATGTAAATTTAAACGACAAATAATGCAAAATTAAATAAGTGATGATTTTCTGTGACGTACATACACGACAGCCTGTATGTATACACACATATTTAACATACTCTAACACAAGCTTAAAAATACCTATTAACTTTTACTGGGGCAAATGCTGAATTTCAAAATACTGCACAGGTGGACTATTCCTTTTCGATGTTGTTTATTAACAATCTCTTAATCCTAGTTGTTCTGTTTATAAATATATTTCTAGATTTTTGTATAAATTTTAAGAAGTATAAAATTAATATTCTATGGTGATTATATTTTACAGCTATGTATTTTATAGTTGATTAAATAAAAGGGTGAGGTGCTGAAAAAGGTTCAGGGATAGCACTTAACTGCATTCTGGAACTGAACAACCTAGTGGCATTTCCATTGTGCAAACAAAAATTCTATTTGAACACCTTTCACTGATCAGGTGCCCATTCTGCATTTGGATGCAAATTGAATCCAGGGTAGACATACATTAGCACAGATGCCTGCAAGGCAGAAGCATTGTGCAGCAAATATGATAGGAAATTTCTTCCAATTTTTCCACTGTAATCAAACTCAAGAGGAAAAGAAAAAAATAAACTGACCTTCAAGATTCAGAAACAGATCTCAGTATCTTGCATAATAATTTCAACAATACAGGATGCTCAACATTTTCATAACTGAGAAAAATACACTAAATATGCCAAGTTACTACATAGAACGACTTGTAATTATAAGCTTTTAAAAACCATGGACTAGAACTAAAATCAACTATATTTTGAAGTATTGTTCACACACATTGTGTTCAAGAAAAAAGCCTGCACAGAATTCTGTACAACATAGTTCTTGTATATCTGGCAAAAATACTTAACTATGAGTTAATTAATAATCAACCAACAGTAACTCAATGCTTTATGGAACATTTACTAACGTGCTTTAAGTCTGAATGATGATCCGGTGTTGGAAGGTGGGTTTAGGCATGTGAAACAACGTGAAATATGGCACTTCATTCTGAGACAAAGGGAAGGAAAAGTCTACACTGATCATGGGGTGTGGAGGAATATAGGCAGAGATAAAATCCATGCAGTTAAAAAGGTTCTTTTCTCCCTATCAGTGTTAAAGCACTTTTCCAATTTTAGGAGATACAAACTTAGAAATCAGATTTCTTTGAAATCTATGAGACGAATTGAAATAGAGATAAAGCCAAAGAAAGAATATTTTAAACAATTTTTTTAAAGAGGTGTCTAGAGTCATAGAGGGAAACAAATCAAGCAACAAAGTATCTGCTTGTTCAAATCAAATTTGACAAGAAATTGGAAAAGACAGGGAGGACCTACAGGGGGAACCTATTGAATATTCTGCTGGGTTCAGATGACCTGGTTTATTTTTTTAGGCAGGCTGAATGATTGATGAAAGTTAACAAATAGTAATATATCTAGGTCTATCTACTAATTTACAACAGGGAGCTCAAGAGATTTACATAACTGTCAGCTAAATTAGTTCCAATGCTCAATAGAAGCTTCAATAGAAGATGAAGGAAAATCTTTTGTCTCAGCAGGAAATTGTGTGTGTGTGAGAGAGAGAGAAGGAGAGAGGAAGGAAGGAAGGAAGGAAGGAAGGAAGGAAGGAAGGAAGGAAGG
>WNWU01000005.1:36529254-36550096 GCA_012654045.1 Ptyas mucosa
AGGAAGGAAGGAAGGAAGGAAGGAAGGAAGGAAGGAAGGAAGGAAGGAAGGGGTATTTGTGGTAATTATTGAGCACATTTATTCAAAAATGAATCGGAATGTAAATGTCAGATGATCTTGCATCACATGCAACCAAAAGTGTGGATCAGGTATCTAGACCACACCTTAATAAAAAAGAATTAGAGAAGGTACATAAAACAACATCTTCAAAGGAATAAAATTCACAAGAGGAAAAAACAACAAGACTCTATCCTTCCTGAATAGCAACAATACTCTTCCTGGATATCCTCATCAGCAAAGGAAACAATGGCAAATTAAAAATGCAAACCTACTGAAAAACAAACCACACTAACCAAGTGCTCCATTACTAAAGTAACAATCCAACCTCCCATAAAAGGAGCTATTTAAGAACATTATTCAATGGCTAGCTGACAAAAACAAAAACTAGAAACAGGAAAATATATGAAAGGGTCAGCGATACAAGGAAGATGTGTTAAATTGGTTAAACAAATAGTATGACTATTATTGGTATTAAGATATATTGATATAAATGCAATGAATATTGCTGTAAACATTTTGATATATTACTTCCTAAAATGATTTGTACTGAGACAACACACTGTTCAACTGAAGTTGGAATTGTTATACAATATAAAATAAAATAAAAACTTATTACAAAAAAAAAGAGAACATTATTCAGACAAGCACAAATGCACTGTAGCAACCTAAAACACCAGAAAAAGGTTATGAGAAGGACCGTGTTTTCCCAATGAGATCTATGTGACCCACCAGAGCAGGGAGGCATACAAAGTTAAAGAGTCCCCTCTCTAAAGCGGTCCATATAGTGGGACCAAAAAGAAGGATCTTCTCCATATAGAACATCATCCCTGCAGACTAAAATTGGGCCCCAATATGATGCACTTTGGCAATCATGCACTGAAGACATGATTTTGCCAATGGATCTGGGACCTCAGACTATAGGGAGTCCAAAAAGTGGTTGGTCTGATAGTTGTTGGTGGGGGAGTGAGGGTTTATTGGTTTTTGTATCAGATTTTAGCTTTGTAAGCCGCCTGGAGTCAGTGAGTGCAAATTGGGCAGTCATATATATTTTCTTAAAAAATAAATGTAAATAAACCACATCTTCCAACAAAACCTAAATTTTTCCCAAAGTGGTCCATACTGAACCCCAAGAGGTGATGGGACAACTCAGCGTTATTATTAATTCATAAGTACTATTAGTTAAAATAGCACTCATTAGTTTCATATAATAAATGTTTGGAGGGTGAATAAACGATCTGAAACTTCACAGAAGAGTTTGGTGAACTGAAGAATTTTGAGGACCTGTGGATCCAAACCTTTTCTTTCCATGTAAATGGAAGACTGATTTATTTGCTTGGACCAGTTTTTGCATTGAGTTGGGGGGGGGGGGAAGCAGGGCCTCAAGTGCAATACTAACCTCACTAGATCAGTCATACAGGATCCCACCACGACGATTTCTGCAACTACCATGCTGAGAACGGAGCAAGGAGCCACTACAAGAATTTTTTTTCTCTCTCCACCACGTGACCTTTAACCTGCCTCTCTCCCAGCCGCTCTCAACATTATCCGCGTTTACCAGCCCGCTTTACCTGCGGGGTCCTTCTACTTGGCTACCCCTTTAAAACGCCTGATCACTTTTTTAAAAAAAAACCAGGTTTTCACGCTAACTCGCGCCTACGGATGAGACCGGTGGTCGCTGCAGAATCTTGCCGCACCATCGCCCTCTCGCCGTTTATAAAAAAACAACAACCCGTATTCAGTCAGGCGCGCGCAAGACCACCTATGCTCATTAGAGAAGGCCCGCTTTGCTTTCCTTTCCTTTCCTTTCCTTTCCTCCGGTTTTCGAGGAGGGGCCGGGCAAAGGGGCTCGAGTGTCTGCAAGGCGGCTGGCGGCGCGCACGTAACGTCCTGTAGCGTGCCAGGCTTTTCAGGTGGGCGGATCCGCGCAGGCGCCCGAGGCGCGAGGGAGAGGCGAGCGGCCGGCGCACTTTCGGGGTTTGTAAGCGCTTCTTCTGATCGTTCTGCAGGTGTCCCTTAAGTCTCGGTGGTGGTTGAGGGAGGCCGGAGGAAGCCGAGCCCGGTTCAAGGCGGGCTGGGTGTCTGTGTCACCTGCTGTTCCCTGTGCCCGATCTTCCTTGCTGTGGGACTCAGCGTCAAGTGTAGGAGTTCCTGCGGGGGAAATCGGAGCTTTCATTCTTGCATTAACCCCCCCCCCTTTTTTTTAAATCGGGTGCATACAGCCCCTCCCCCCTCCAAGCATTGATATTTATGCTCTTGTCTTTTGCTGAGCTGTGCTCGGAATGATTGCTCCATTACCACTGGCGAAACTCATCAAACCAAAAACCTAACACTTTGCAGATGTTTATTAAGGTTGAGCCTTGTATCTTTCGTATTTGCTACAGCAGGCAAAGGTGTAAACGGATGGTCAGTTATTAACAGATAAATTTGGGAGCCAGGCTGCATCTTGTTTGATAATGTCATTCATCATGGGGAATGTAACCACTAGGAGTCAAAGACAACTTGATGGCACATAATCGTATATTATACTTTTCTATATATTTTTCCTCTAGATGTTGGAGTCGACAAACGTCACTCTACCCCCTTTTTTTCCCTCCCAGGACAACAGCTCTCTGAAGTTCCTTGGGCTGAAGGATGCTCTTGAACTTCAGGATCATCTGATCCAACCAGAGTTTTGGCCCTTCAAGAAAAATCTTCCAGGAAATTCTGTTCATGATACCCCAGTTGCAAGATGATGGGGAAGGCACCATCAAAAGGCACCTGTATTGTGGAAGAGCCTCTAGATGCCCCCTCAGTGATAGCCTTCTAGAAAGTAATGAAAGTAATGAAGACTAGCCACTTCCATTTAGGAAAGACCGCATATCATCTGGCTTATTAGCTAATTTATTTATTAGCTATATATCTTTCCCTTCATACAGGAACATACATAGTGTTCTCCATAACAGCAGCCCTGTGAAGTAAGTTGGGCTGAAAGTTGGCCAGGGAGCTTCCACGGCTGAAGGTGCGCTAGAACCTTCTATGGCTCTCCAATTTTTACTATTAGGCTGCTTATTGGCTTTGGATCAATTTTGTAAGTTATCATGGTCATTTTAACTGTGTTTTTATATTGTCATGCATCTGAACAAATTTCTATTAATTAAATTAATCATTTAATTAAGGGAATACCCTCCAGGGAACTTTTATGGATGTGGATGTATTTGAATCCGGATTTCCATTTTCAGAGGCCTCAGTTGTAATCCTCCACCTGTATGCATTCAATCTTCATTTTTAGTATTAGATTGCTTATTGGCTTTGGAATACTTGAGAAATATATTTTTTGTGCAATAGTTTTACTTAAGTGTGAAATCTACTGGTGGAAGAGACATGGTTGGATATTGGTTCTTCCTCCCCAAGCAAAATATCCTTTATTCATCTTACTGTCCAACTTCTAAATCTTTTATGGATTATTAAGAAGTGGGGCACTTCTAAGGGTGACATAGTGGGGATGGAATAGAAAATGCCAAAGTCCTTCGTTGTCTTTATTAGATTTCATACAGCTGAGAACATTCTGGGAAAAAATACAAAACACAAAGTTAATGGGTAAACTTGGTATTCCAAGTTTAATAACTTATTATTACACATCAGTATTAAAAAGGAATCCTTAATGATGCATGAGACAATTTTAGCAGTACAAGTACTCCTTAACTTACAATCTATCACTCGGCAAACGTTCAAAGTTTCAATGGACCTTCCAAGAGCTACTTATGACCCAGTTTCTAAGTTCTGACCACCCTCTCTCAAAGTCACATAATCGCATTTTGGGCACTTGGCAACCAGTTCACATTATGGCCATTTGGAGTACACCATGGTCACATGACTGATTTATGACTTTTTTTTGCCAGAAACCAGAGTTTACTTTAAATTTCCGGCAAAATCCCTCCCATTAGGTACAATGGGTTCACTTAACAATCACTGCAAAGTTCATAAAATTACCCATGTTCATGTGGTGACCCACTTAAACATCAGCACAACTTACAATTGTAACTTTGGGCTCAATTACGGTCATAAGTCACAATCTACCTGTCTGTAGATTGACTAAAGTTTTTTTTTTTAATTAAAGGTATGTTCAAGGACATTGGGTCCTGGAAGTCACATGAAAATAATTTACCATAGTGGGTGTCTGTTTTAAACGCTGGGGTGTAAAATGTTCTTCAATAAATGACTGCCAACAACTATCTATTTAACAT
The DNA here is from genome assembly GCA_012654045.1 of Ptyas mucosa. NCBI lineage: Eukaryota > Metazoa > Chordata > Lepidosauria > Squamata > Colubridae > Ptyas > Ptyas mucosa. Next base: position 36,533,538 of record WNWU01000005.1, read on the forward strand.
GTCTTTCCTGAACTTTTTATTCATAAACATATAATTAATGGCTGCCTATAATGTTTCATATGGGCCCATAGATAACAGTTTTATAAAAGGAAAAAACCATGATAAATTTGCTGTTTATTTTATCCCATTTTTTGTAATTTTATTTGAATAATTAGAATAAATGCAGCACAACCCATTTCAAATACAATATCACTTTCATTATTTAAGCTTTCTCTTTTGCCAAGTTGAAAAACGGGCAAAATCGAGCCATTCTAAATGTGCTGGTGATTGTTGAGTTCACTCTTAAGATAAATTTGAAGAATACTGTTTAAAGTTTACTGCTGAAATTTTATTTACTTTATTGAACATATTTTTATGGCCTGAACAACTTGCAAAATGCTGAACCATCCATATATTTTGTCTACCAAATATTTGATCCCCTCTTGGCAAGCAACAAGCCTGGCAGGTGTATTACGCTAATAGCAAATTGTGCTCATATTTGAAGATCACATGTTGCATTGTCCATCAGAATTAATTAATGGACGAACTGAGCAAACCATGTGTATGAATGTGTATTTTAAAAAGACCATAAAGGGTATATTTAGATGAATGCTTGTCCAAACATCCTTTTTATCTTTCTAAATGGCTTTGCTCCTACTTTTTTACTGCAGTCTTCCATAAATTCTCTGCTTTTTTATTCTTTACTTTAGGTTTTTTGCCTTTATCCTTTTTTTCACTTGTGTCTATCTGTAAGGTTTTTTGAATTCTTAAAATGTAAAGGTATATAGAAATGGAATTGCTCTGTTTTACTTTCTCTTATTTTTTTTTACAGAGTTGAATATAACTTACAAATAATATGTCTCCTGAAGTTGCCTTAAACAGAATTTCTCCATCACTTTCTCCTTTGATCTCCAATGTGGTCAGAAATGGAAAAGTGGGATTGGATGCAACTAACTGTTTAAAGATTACTGATCTGAAATCTGGGTAAGCTGTTTTGTAATAAATTCAAGTTATGATCTTGTGATAATATTCTGAGGGTTGGTTTTCAAATATCTTTAAGCACTTTTAATGTTTTTCATTTGTTTGGAAAAAAAAGGAGCTCTTTCTGATCTATTTTTCATATTTGCAAAGATTTCCTGGTTTGTGCAGAACACTTAAGAGTGAAATTAGTTTTCATCAGTCATTCCAAGTTGAGCATATTGTCTCTTTCTCACTAGAATAAAGTAGGAATTATTTTAGGTGACTAGTTCTTTTAATATTGGGTGAATACTTTCTCAAAGCTTGATCTGGCAGCCAACCTACCTATTTGAGCTCCTGCTGGTGTACACATCAAACCATTTCTCCATTTTTCTGCATAGCAATAACCTTGTGAAGTATGTTGGGTTGAGAGAGAATGAAAAGCTTAAATTTACCCACCCAGTGAACTTCCATAGCTGAAGAGAAGCTTGAATTTGATCTCTCTAGTACTGATCCATTGCCTTATTCTATATGTCATGTTAAAACTGATTTGTGCAGACCTCTGCAGATGCTCCGATTTGGTCATATTCCAAATGTCATATGTTACTTAACTCAATTTGCACTCTCAGTCTGTGATTAGCATAGTTTTGCATATGTCTTATTTGAGAACAAATTGATAAACTGAATAAAGCCTCATATGCTTGCTTTGGCATATAGCTAAAGCAAAATGGAAATTATCCAACCAAGGTCATACCAGGCACATAGAATGATGGGACTGAATCCCAAAATTGAGATTAAATTCTTAGATTCTCACAATTCACCTAATACACAATCTTGATGTTTTAATTAAGTGGAAAGTAAAATTATTCTTTTTAGATTCTGTAAAGGTTTGTTGAGCATGGTTAATAGCATTTCTCAAAAAAAATTGGAAGAGTTTCTATTGTGAGGTGTTCCTGCTTAAAAGTATAATTGTGCTAATGGCTATGCGATAATACCTATCATCTCCTAAATTTTATAGTTTGTGGAAAGTTTACAGACTTATATGGTCAAGGGCTTGAGAGAATGGTAGAAAGCCACATGTGATGAATATTTCTTTGTGAATAAGAAAGAAAGCACCTTTCAGCTATGGCTTCTGCTGTCTTCCCTTAGTTGGTTTTACAAAGGAGAAGAAACTGAATTGTTGGATGTTTTATTATTTATTTATTTATTAAAATTTGTATGCTGCCCTATCTCCAAGGTCTTAAGGCGGCTCACAACAACAATCGACCAAGCAACTGTTAAAATCAACAAATATACACAAAAAATATGAAAAGTTTTAAAAATTTTAAAATATACTACCCCATCAGTCCAGGCTGGGGGACATAAATAGCCAGTGAATTTTCAATTCACGGCAGAAAGTGTGAAGGTCAGGGGCTAACCGGAGCCCCAAGGGAAGTTGATTTCAAAGGGTGGGGGCGCTCAGAGAAAGCTCTACCCCTGGGGGTCGCCAGCCGACATTGTCTAGCTGACGGCACCCTGAGTAGGCCCTCTCTGTGAGAGTACACCGGGCAATGGGAAGTTGACGCTGGTTGCAGGTGGTCCGACAAATAGCCTGGCCTAAGCCATGAAGGGCTTTATAGGTTAACACCAGCACCTTGAATCTCACCCGGAGGGCAACCGGCAACCAATGCAAGCCGCGCAGGAGAGGTGTAATATGGGAGTATCGGGTCCCTCCCGCAACAACCCGCGCGGCCAGCTGAAGCATCCAAGTGGTCTTCACGGGCAGCCCCAGGTAGAGAGCATTGCAGTAGTCAATCCGGGAGGTGACTAGCGCATGAGTGACTGTGTGTAGGGCATCTTGGTCCAGGTATGGGCGCAACTGGCGCACCAGGCAAACCTGGGCAAACGCCCCCCTGGTCACGGCCGTGATATGACCCTCCAAACTCAGCTGTGAATCCAAGAGGAGGCCCAAGTTGCGCGCCCTGTCTACGGGAGGCAACACCTCGTCCCCAGTAGACAACTTTGGAACTTCTCGCTCAGCCCAAGATGCTGGTATCCACACGAGACTTTAATCAATAACAATCAGTGTTATTAATTAAAGGCTCATCTGGTCACTAGAACTGAACATTTCAAATCTGCCTTTTTTCATCCAAAATAGAAAAGACAAATGTTGGTGGTATTCTTGGTTTGGGTCATGGTTAAGATTTTTTCCAGAAAATTTACAAAACTCAAATATTTTACTTTGACCAAGAAATGCTCAAAGATGAGTGGAGTGGTATATTGAACAAGTAAAAGCAGGTCTTCCCCTTTGTGATGAATATGTTGCTGTTCCTGCATAGGAGTGCTACATTTGTCTCTTGATTCTATCAATGGAATTAGGAAAGACTCCACTGTAACCGTAGAGAGCAGTTTTCAGTCAATCTTCACAATAAATAGTCTGATTTGGTATGTGGCAATTTCCAATAGTCCATTAACAGCATTTTCCACCTGAATAAAACATGAAACCTAAATGGAATAGTAGTTGTAACTTGGTTCACATGATTGTTGATTGATGGAGTGTCCATAAACTGTATTGTAATACAAGTAGTCCTCGATATATGGCCAAAATTGAGACCAGAATTTCTATTGTTAAGCAAGGCAGTTGTTAAGTGAGTTGTACCCAATTTTATCTCCTTTTTTTGCCTTCGTTGTTAAATGAATAAATCAATTAAATGAATCACAAAGTCGTTAAGTGAATCCAGGCTTCTCTGTTGACTTTGCTTATTGAAGGAAGGGCACAAATGCCAATCACATAATTCTGGAATGCTGTAACCATCATAAATAGATGCCAGTTTTTGTTCACATGATTGGGAATTTTGTGACCGTCATTAGTCACAAAAGACTAATTAGTCGTAGGTCATTTTTTTCAGTACTGTTGTAATTTTGAACAGTCACTAAATGAATGGTTGTAATTGCTTCTGCTGAAAAACTAGAGGTAAAACTAAAAATAACTATGTCACTGCTGTGAAACAAATGCTACGGATAATATTTTGTCAATACTTCTTCTCTTGTATGATCTGATAACACTCATTTTTATGCTTTAGGCCAGAGGTTCCCAATCGTTTTGGGTTCGCGGCTCCCATAGCAATCCGACTTGCAACTGCGCAGCTCCCATAAGCAATCCGACTTGCAACTGCGCATGCGCATTAGACGTTAGACCCAGCGGGCGGAATATTTCGCGGCGCCCTTATGACGATGCCGCGGCTCCCCAGGGAGCCGCGGCGCACAGTTTGGGAACCGCTGCTTTAGGCAATAAAAAAAACAATGTTCTCATAATACAATAAGCACATTCATAGCTTTAGTTCATATAATACAAGAAGGAGCTGAGAAACTTACAATTTGCTTATTATATCAATTATGGGCAGCCAAATTGGCTGCTAAGGCTCATAAGGTAAATAAGGAGCACAATATAGGTTTGATTTGATACATTCATAGAAAGAACATAGGTTAAAAGTATTACCGTAAATCCAGAAAGTTGCTTAATATCCAAGGAAAAATAAGGATCTCAATATTAACATATAGACAGAATTTCTAAAAATGACCAAAGAAGGAACGTGCAATATATTTTAACTCTAGGTGCCATTATGGAAAGAATTATTTTACAGATAATGACCCAGAATGCTTTCCAACTGTATTGGGGTACTGAACAAGAACTAGTCTGGTAAATCTTTAGAGACAGAAGTCATTCTTTAGAATCTATACTGCTTAGGATTTTAAAAGTAGAGACTCTCCTGTTTGAATTGCCTTGGAAATGAACTGAAAACTCATAAATAATATTGATAGACTCCTGTCAAGGAATTTTGCCCTGGAAAACCTTTGCTCTTTTTCTAGTAAATAACAGCTGATAATTCTTCTTCAGATACTAGCATAACAAAAACATTCAAGAGATAGTTTTTTATGTGCTGTATATAACCAGGAAAGGCATAGATAATACATATTTCTTCTTGGCATACGAATGCTAAAATTACCTCATTATTAATATTTTTTCTTTATTCTTGGAACCTTTTTGTAGCTCCTTGCAGGTATTTGGGTAATTTTTCTGAGGTGGATCTTTTATTGTTCAGATAATAACCATTTTTTCAAATCTCCTGTGAAGCTTCCTCAAATGGAAATAATTGGATGAAATGCAACTGCGTATGCTGTCAGCTTTTTACTTTAGAGTAGTAAAATATTTTAGAAAGCAGACTTTAACAGCCTTGAAAAATACTTAGCATTGCTTTTAAGATTGCTGTTATTGAATATCTCTTTTATAATAATATCAGATATACCCTTTCCCATTTGATTTTGAGCAGAAGACAAAAAGGAAATATTACACTTGCAAAACCTGAAACATTTTTTTACATTCAAAAGTCTCCTTGGATTCATGTAGACGCCTAGTGTAGCGTAATGGTTAAGGTGCTGGGCTAGGATTGGGGAAACTGAAGTTCTAGTACTTCTATAGACACATGGACCACTGTGAACCAATCACTTCCTCGCAGCCTAAATCACTGTCAGACTCTGTGAAAAGTTACCTGAACAACAAAACCCCTTGGCACAACAAAAATTGTTGGATTTTCTGTGTGAAATGAACGAAAACATTTGGCCCTGCAACCTAGTCATAGAAATGTTAACAATAATTTGGATTTACCTTATGTCACATGGTCAAAACTATACAGAAAAAATGAAATATTAATAGGTAATATTTGTTATTATTAGGAAGGGCATTAGGATTCATCAGAATGTAGCTTAAAGCAAGAAAAATTGATGTAAAATCTGATGTCTTTGTAAGTTTGAGCGCACAATATAAATAATTTGGTTGAGGAAAACCTAAAAGTGAAAATTTCTATTTAATAGTGCATTGTAAGTTTCAAGTTATGTACTGTAATTGTTCCCTGAAGTCATAGGCTACTTACTCTTTGATTTGGATTGTGCGTTCACTGCCAAATCTCCACAATCATTTAGTAGACTGGAAACATGCAGAGGCTGCATAGCATTAAGCAAGATATTTTGGGTATGCCCAGAGGCTTCTGTTGCAACACTGTGGCTGTCAGGGGTGTTACTTGGAACCCTGACAGTGGCATTAATTTTAGTTGTTTCCTCTTAGTTCATAAAGCAGAATCCTCAGAATGGTCTCATAAAAATGAACTTTCTTTGTTCAATAAGGGGAAAATGTAGGATTGCAGTCTTCATGACCAGTGGAAGAGAGTAGGCTAATCAAGGCTAACTTGGAGTGTATAGAGGCTTCTTCTGTATAGTATAAAATTAGAAAAAAATGATATGAGTAGATTTTTAAGGTTGTTACTAATAGAATAGTTAACTCTAAAACCTTAGGTTTCATACTCTCATTTGGCAATACTTCTTCATATACAGTAACTATACAGTACATATACAGTAACATATGCAGTAATCTGTTCTTCATATTCAGTAACTCAACCATTTTACCTCCATGTCACTCCTCAATCTATAGATGGTTTCCAAAAGACTACATGGGCCAATCACAGTGTAGGTGCTACAAAAAAAGAGAGGCTTTTATGTTTCAAGTGGTTAACAGTTAAAACATTTTATTTTTTAAAAAGTCAAAATGAAAGCTTAAATGTTTATTAATAAGGTATTACTATTAGAAAAAAAAAAGAATAATGTTTAACAAATCTATATTTAGAATTCCAATAATGTTTGCTTGAATATTTTGCAAGTTTAAGCTCAAAGACGAAACAAACCTGTCTACCAACTTTACAAAGGAATCAGACTTATTTGACCTAGTATATGTTGCTATTGTTGTAAAATCTGAAATAATAGAATGGTGATGATAAATGTAGTAATAAATGAAAATATATGCATTGTTGTGGAGCATGAAACAAGTACAAATAAAAATATAGTGTATGCAGTAGTTTGCCTGCCTGCAATTTATAGAGGGGCTATGGGGAGCATTTGAAAGAGATGTGTTGTGAAATAAATTAACTTCCTCAAGTATTAAAACAGCTGCATCCTCTGGAATGGCCAGCAACACTTCTTTAAAGATGATCTCTAACTGCATTGTGAGTGTGTTTGCCTTGGTAATCTCGCCAGAAATTTTGACCGTGCACATACTAGATATGGGGAGATCTTTTTAATTTATTTAATTTAATTTATTTATATTTATATGCCGCCCTTCTCCGGGGACTCGGGACGGCTTACAATGCGTTAAGCAATAGCCTTCATACTTTTTGTATATTTTATACAAAGTCAGCTTATTGCCCCCGACAAACCGGGTCCTCATTTTACCCACCTTAGAAAGGATGGAAGGCTGAGTCAACCTTGAGCCTGGTGAGATTAGAACTCGCAGTAATTGCAGGCAGCTGGATGTTAAATGCTGCCTTAATAGGAGGCATTAGCCTGCTATGCCACTCAGGCTCCTATTGCTTCAATTATTTGAAGCAATAATTGCGGTTACTTGAATACTTTTGAGCATTTGGGCTCATCCTACTATATTTTGCTTTGTACAACTTGCCAACTTGTATCCCCACCTTTTCATCCCCCCAAAACAAGTAACATATGTAATAGTAGGAAACATTTAAAAACACAGTTAAAGTTCTTAATATATGGTACTTCGTATAGCTAATTTTATCTAAGTACAATATGCACCTATAACCTTCATAAAAACTCAGATTAGTATTTTTTTTTTAATTGTAGCTGCACATCTTTAACTCTTGGACCCAGCTGTGATCGATTTAAATTGCATATTCCATATGCTGGAGAAACTTTAAAATGTAAGTACTTGGTACCTTAAAATAATCTGAAGACTCTTATTGGTTTTTTAATTCTGTAGCTAAAATAATAATTTCTGTTATGTAGGTTGCTTGTTCTCATCTGTAAAAGCCATTCCTTATAGAAAGCTGCCTGATGTCTGCTCTATATTCCATCAAATGAATACCTTTTTATTTATTTAAATAAACATTTTATTTATTTATTTATTTTTAACATTTTTTTTTATTTGATTTATATGCTGCCCTTCTCCGGAGACTCAGGGCGGCTTACAGTGCGTTAAGCAACAGCCTTCATACTTTTGTATATTTATACAAAGTCAGCTTATTGCCCCCACAATCTGGGTCCTCATTTTACCCACCTTAGAAAGGATGGAAGGCTGAGTCAACCTTGAGCCTGGTGGGATTCGAACTTGCAGTAATTGCAAGCAGCAGATGTTAATAGATGTTAATAACAGGGTGCTTTAAACCACTGTACTACAGGCTCTGGTTATATATTTGTGTTCAAATGTGTTATATACATTTGTGTTCAAGTAGTGACCATTCACTCCATGCAAAGGCTGAGCCAGCTTTAGGCTAATGCCAAGTATGTACTGGGACACCAATGCCATTTCGCCTTCTAATTCATTGTAAAAACGCAAATCTTCACTTTGGCGGGAAATGGCACCATCAATTAATGTGATCTGGGGTGCCATATAATCTGGAGTTGGCAACTCAGTGCAGGAATGCCTTGTGGGAAGAAACCAACTTGGCAGTCAGAGAAAAGAGACTGTCTAAAGTTAAAAGAGATCAGTGGCCAAGTTTTAGATTGAAGCAGATTATTCACAATGGTTAAAACAAACAGATAAAAGTATTGTGGAGAATTTTAAATAATTGCTGTAAGCAGAATGAACAGGCAGATAAACTGCAAATCAGATGTAGAATGAGGAGGTTCAGTAATTCTGATTTTAGATAGATGCTGATGGTGATTAATTAGGAAAAGATTTTGAGGTTGTGGCTCATTGAAAATATATCGAATGGCAGCTAAGTCCTACTCACACAATTTAGAGTTAGAATGGGAAGCAACCAATTTAGACAACTTTAAAAAGGTGATTTTGCTGGGATAGGAGAGCAAGGAAGGAGCTGCAAGGCCAGTTCTTAGCCTCTGTTATCTATTTGAGATACATGAAAACTTATTTTTGCTCTTTCATTCATACTGTCAGTTTAGCTTTGCTGTAGCATTAGCAATTGAGGTTGAAAAAAAAATCTTCGAGCTTTCTGGGTGGTCCCAAAATCATACTAAGTTCTTAACATATACTTTGTTTATATTTCATTTTATCTTAGCATGTAATGTGAACACAGAACTTTTGAGTAAGCCATGCTTAAGCAAGCCACAGCTTAGCATTATATGTGAATCTAGTCTCTGTTTGAGTGAGTAGGGTTCCAGGGTTCCAAGCAAATCAGCCTATATTTTGCTATTAGTTCAGCATTTGTATGCTCCTTCTTTCTGCACAAACTTTAGGCTCTTTTTGTTTAAGTAATCAGTTTTTGTTTCTTTATGTACATATGCAGGAGCAGTACATGTGGTAATGCTGTAATGCCCCCACTCAACTACCACTTTTGAACAGCTGTACCCTCTTCCCTAGTTCCTTGACCTTGTTTTAGAAAAGGGAAACCATCAATATATTTATTTTTAATAAAGATATCTGTGTTTCTTATTTCCATTCCATAGATACAATGGAAAGTATCTTCTGTGTAAGTCATTTGATAAAAGTTCATCGCTTATATTTACAGACATGAATCAGCCTGATAATAAAATTAAGAAAAATTAATTAAGACATTAGGAGAAAAACAATAGGAAGACAGTGAATTACCCATAAACTATAAGCATAACTTGGTGCTTATAGGTGCTTGGAATCAGTGGTGAAGGTATCTAATGTTGCAAGGCATCTTTCATGTATAGTAGAATTGGGTTTTGTGAGTTACCTCTTTTAGAATTTGTTCTTTTGCTTATATATAATACATTATAATTTGTAGATATTTTTGAAGTTGTTCATTGTGCAAGTCAGATGCTTCATATAGAAAATAAATTAAGACATCAAATGGGGGTACACTTGTGTGTATGTACACACACATAACATACTGTATGCGTATATGTGTATATGTATGTGTGTGTATCAGAATGAGATAAATGAAAGGTAGGTAAGTAGGTAGGTAGGTAGAGAGATCTGACAGATTTGGGTAACAGTTCTTTAGATTAATTTCTTTATGCTGCATTTTTACAATGACTAAACCTGTACTTGTTTTTGAAACACATATTTTTTTAAAAAAATATAATATTTTATAGTACTATCAGATATAGCAACAGTCCCCAATCTTTCTGGCACCAGGGACCAGTTTCAAGGAAGACAATTTTTCCACATACCAGAGGTGGACGTGTATAACCTAGATCACATGCATGCTCAGATGAATCTTTACTTGCTCGGGGATTGGGGACCCCGAGATATAGCATCTGCTGAAACACTTAATCTGATACAAAGATACATTAGAGTGTTTGACATAAAGCAAGCAATCTGTATGGAGGATGGCTAGAACTCACTTGAGATTTCAGTGTTTTTACATGAAATGTTAGAAGATGAGAACCCAAAAAATTTGGAAACCTTGCAAGAGTTCGTATCTTATTTTTTTCTGAAAAGGTTCTATTACACAGGAGTAATAGAAAGGAATTGACATTAATTTGTCATTCTGTTACACAGTTGCAAGTCAAATCAAGCACCCAAAAATTATATGGCTAGTTAAAAATTTAATCCTAGTATGTCAAGCCACCCAGAGTTATTTGGTGATTGAAATAAATGAATTAACACACTTTTGAGGAGCATGCTTTAGGGCACGATTCTACTCCTATGTTTTTATATTCTTTGGGAGAGTGTAGTATATTTAAATGTTTTGAAAAAAATACAGAGAATTTCAGAGAAAGCAGATAGGAAGGCCAGTGTACCTCATCTTTTGTACCTTCTATGGTGAACCAGTTATTAAAGTTCTAAACTGCATTTCAATGTAAATATCAAGGAATTTTTGATCAGATTGCTAAATGTGCATGAGTCACAAAGTGGCACAACAGTTGAGCTGGCAAGCTGCTATTCCAAAGTAGTTGGGTTGGCAAGGCAATTGTTAACACACACACACACACACACACACTCACTCACTAAAGATTGTGAAACCTCAGTTTCCATTTGAAATGATTGGATTCTGTAATTCCTGTTTCTCTTTTAAATCAGAGTATATAACTTGCAGTTACATTGTTATGCAGATAAGGCAAATATTGTCATTTGTGTCATTTGTTCACTGATACAAACTATGTCATTTGCGTAATGACAATGTAAACTTCATATATTCACTGTTTTTTGCTTTTTCGACATTTTTCTACATTCCTTCACCTTAACTTAAAAGAATAAAATTTGCCAATAATATAATCAAAAACAAGAGCTTGGTTAATATAGGAGAAAAAAAAGGAACCATTGTGTATCCATATCATTGTTTGGATGATACATTGTAAATTGTTGGCTAATCTACATCTTAGAATGAAGTTGAAATGAAAAATTCTAATATGAAGGCCTAATTTGTGACATTCCTTAGAGCTCTGCCTTTATGAATATGCAGATCTGTATTACATACACCAAAAATGCCAAGTATGTCAAGTTCTGGGTAAAAACAATATATTTTGAAAACTCTGTACAAGCAGAAATAGTATAGTTCCTAATTAATAGTGAAAAAGGTGCTTAGAGGAAAACGTCTGTTTATCGGCAGACATTTCATAATGGCCGTAGGTGAAACAGTCATTGAAAGACAGCTTTGTACAGGAACTTCTGACATCCTGTTCCTTGATGTATGGTTGTTATCTTTTAAGAACAGGAGAGTTTAATGAAGGAAGGCCATTAGAAATGTTGCAATAAGAAAATGTGCCCATGATTTGTTTCTCAGCAGGAGGGCATGCTTCCTTTGTGGGTACTAGTATATCCTCTTTGTAAAAGAAGAATTTTTGGGTGTTTTTTTTTCCAGAATATCAATCATAACAGCTGTCATGCTGCAAATTCAGATAAAGTATTTTGAAGCATGACATTTTGAAGCATAACTTCTCCTCTTCTGAAGTCCATCAGAAGATTAGAATTTCAATAGTTTGTTGCAACATTTACTGAAATTAAATATTAATTGGTTGAGGTATGTATGCCTTTAAAATGATTTGAAAATGGTTTACTGGAAAGTAGCATATCTTTAAAATAACCATATCTTTTTTCAGGCTTCCACATGAACCTGAAAATTATGCGCTGCTTGTTTGTGTTAAAGATGCAGCTATTTTAATGAGTTAACCATTAAAGCAGCCATGTAAATCTTCAGAGACATGTTGAAGCCCACAAAAAGATTTTTTTTGGAGGTGCTGTGTTTCCATTCCTATCCTTTCTGAAGCATCACTTTCAAATCTTTTTCAAGCAAGTATAGCGTTTACTTTACTTTGAAAGGGAAAGTACTAGCATATATTTTGGCAGAGTAGATGAAACATTAATTTTTTTGTGATGAAGGTAGTATGAACATGAAGCAAGGGCTTGAGAAATGATTAAAACGGGTATACTGCAAAGAGTTTTACAGTTCAAAATCAGGAACGGTAGTTGGGTTCTTTGAATGTATTAAACCATATTTTATATCATCCATAATTCTTGAATAAGGCATGATTGCCTAGCTCCTGAATAAACCATTGTTTACCACCATTGAGACTAGATTTACATATTCTGGAAAGCATTTTTTTTAAAAAAAATGCCTTAGAACACTGCATATATGCAGAATCCATTCTGGGCAAACAGTTGCTTCCAAAACGTTTTTCAGAACAAACCTATGTACTTAATCTTGTAAATAAACAGGTATTTCATATTAAATTCAAACATAGTTTCACTAATATAAACTTCATATTTGAGAATCCTTTAACTTAATTTTTAACAATTGAGGAAGATCTTTTTGATGAAGATGGAATGATATTTGTCAAGTGGAAACAACCAGACCCACATGTATAGAGTTCAAGCTAGCTACTTTTTTGTTATATGCCTATAATACGGAAATCTCCCCAGACTTCTAGCTTTTGACTGAGAAAGACTAGATAAGGCTTAAAGGCATTTGGGGGAGAAGGGTCAGACCTAGCCTTCCTGTTTTTTTATAGCGAATCTAGGTTAATTCCCCACCTCAGCCTCCTGCCAGCTGGGATGATTGCTCTCCAACAATGACTGATTTTTTTTAAAGGTGTTAAAATGTTATTCTTTTTCAAAGTGATCTGATTTTAGCAGTAGAAGAATAAGCTGTAAGAAGCCTTAGACATGTATGCTTCACATCTAAAAGTCTGGCATACTTATGATCAGTTCAGAAGCTTTTGCCTGCTATTTTATATTAGCCATTGTTTAAATGGGCAATTGTGGTTAATATTCATGGCTTCAGTACGGGAGAAGGGGAAAGCACTAACCATGTTAGTGTAATGATCAAAGTCAGTGTTTTACTTTCTTCTATGACAGTAGGTAAATTATTATTTTTTTGCTGTTTGCTTGTTTTAAGGGGATATAATTTTTAATGCCCACTATCCTGAGTTGCCACCTGACTTTATCTTTGGAGAGGATGCTGAATTTTTACCTGATCCTTCTTCCTTACATGTGAGTATATTTTGCTATCATTTTGTCAGTTCAATTGCTTTACTTTTAAACTGTGGCCCTAAATTTTGGAATAAGTGTATAGATGAACTGCAAAACTGATCTCTTTCATTAGGGATTTGGTTAGATGTATTACGTGTTTTAATTGTTCTATGCCATCCTACAAGTTGGTATTTAGTTGTTAATCAATCTTGAGATTTTTATTTTACTGGAAAATAAACAAGATTAGAAACTCAGAAACAGTTTTGTCTTTCATGAGTACATGAACATTATTTTACACTTTACTTTTTGTCTATTGTTTTATTTAATTTAGTAGATTTATATGATTGCCATCTGATCTGAGCAGCTCTGGATGGCTTACACAATATAAATATTGTATACAATACAGTAACATAATATATAAATAAGACATTTTTTAAAAGTCCACCAAGAACAACCCAGTCAGCAAGAAATTCATTTTAACTCACAGGTTCAAACACTTGCTAGTTCAAACCCTTCGTAAACTCCCGCTCTTCTCTTCCCAGAAAGAGAAGCTAGATCTTAAAGGGCTAAGCAAAAGCTCAGAAGGATTGAAGCTAATCTGATCTCAGGAGAAATGGTGTTTTACAGATCAGACATTGATACAGAACAGCACATTTCCTGAGTCTGGCCAGATAAATATTCTTTAATTGATAGTATGGGTGGAGACAATTGGAGAAAGGCAGTTCTTTCTAATCTGGCCTTATGCTAGAAAGGTGCACTGTAGAGCCAAATTATTTGAATTGCACATGAAAGCTTGTTGGCACCCAATGCAACTTGTAAAGCAAAACTGTAAGATGGGCATACTGTGGTATGTCCATAGTTACTCTTGATGCTGCATTCTGGATGAATTGCAGCTTCTTCAGGGGCTGTTTCAGGTAGACTGTATTGTGGTATTCTAGTTGGGAGGTGACCAATGCATGGGTGACTATGCACTGTGCTTCCTGATTCACAAATGGGCATAATTGGTAGACATTGGAGTTGCCGTCTATTTCTTGAACAGGATTCATGGGTCCAGGAGGACTCACCAAATGTGCACAAATGTTCTGTCTGAGGCTGTGCAATCCCATCTAAAATTAAAGATAGAAGTTCATCAGATCCAGGAGGGCCTCAATTCACAACCACTTGGTCTTGCATGAGTTGAACTTCCCCATCCACACCCACGCAGCCTCCAGAAACTGTGAAAGAACATAGCATCCCTTGGCTGACTTGAACCAGGGATACATGAGTGGTTATCATCAGCAGACTGATGATACCTACCTTGTGCTATCAAATGACCTCACCTAGAAGCTTTGTGTAGATATAAAAGAGGAGTGGAGGGAGTAGTGAACCCTGAGGAACATCACAAAATGGGGTGTGGGTTCAATCTCTTCTCTCCCATCAACTCTGACTGAAGAAGAAAGGAGGAAAACCAGTACAAGATTGTGCCCCTAACTTGAAAGTCACTGAGAGAGCAAGGAGAGCCAGTATGGACATACTATACCTCCATCCTGCTCCTAACAGAAGTTCAGTCAATGCTGTTTCAGTTCCGTACTAAAGCTCAAGTAAATGGGGTCCAAATAAGCAGCTTACTCCAGAATTCTGTGAAGTTGCAGTATAACTTATTTTTTAACAACCTTTCCTAAAATAGGAAAGTTGGAGAGAGGATGAAAATTGCCCAAAATATTTGGCTCCAGTTATGCTTTATTGAAGTTTATTTGTGTTGATGATGACCTTGTTCCCTGCAATTTTACTTACTATGCCATAAGTTGGTTTTCTAGATTTGCTTTCATTTTATATTTTATATATCTTCCACTAGCAAAAGATCAGAACTGCATCCAGAAACGAATTTTAAAGAGCTGGCCCTTATCTGAAAGTTCAGTTTAATTTTAAAGAATGACATCCTTAGCTCATCAGTTTGGGATATATAAAAATAACAATTTTACTCAGTTGTTGACCATAAATCAAACCTGACCTTGCATTTCTGGTTTCAGAATATTAGTGGATAATGAATATACCAAATGAATATATTTGAGAGAACATTAGTCATTGTCATAAATTTATATTTAACATATGGAACTGTGCTTCATAGCACTCTTTAAAAATGAATATTAAAACAATTTTAAAAATATGTATACATATGGGTTCATGATGGAGAGGTACAATGTTTCATTATTAGATAGCTTTAATCAAATTATAATAATGAAAAATGAGAGGCAATCAAAAATCATCGAAGGCCGAGTTTATAAGTTAAAACTGCATGGATAAATGAACTATCTTGACTTAATGCAAAAAATATAATGTATTAGTCACACATCACTAGAAAAGTAATTCCGGAGCTGAAGCACCATCACAAAGATATTTTCATAATTTTGAATATAAATATCATTCTCATGCATTTAATACATTTATTCTATTAGTATACTCACAGTGGGGATACTTTGTATTAGAAGTATTTACTCAAGCAACATTGCCTTTAATTGTTAAATATTGCAGAAAGAAACACGGTCAGAATAAATTTACAATTGCACTTTAACATACTGTTTTCTTTCTTGCAGAAATTTCACAACTGCAGTTTAATTAGAAGGCAGTGATTCAATAGTCTTCAACCATACTTTGTATACAAAATAATACTATTCCACAAATCTAATACATTTGTGACATGTCCTTTAGTTTCAAAACTACTGGGATACACATTTTCAGAGGAGAAAGAAATACTTGTAAATTTGGCTGATTAGTCAGTTATTTAAGACTAATCTAATTTTCAATCCTCTTTTAATTCATAATGTTTGTTTGAAAGAGAAATGCGATTCTTGCACAGCTGCTCTAATTTTATCATTGTGAATATGAATGGGTGGCAGTATAAATCAAAGTATTACTTTGAATGACACTTTTGTAATTAGAAAAGAAATAGGGGAATATTAATTACAAGATACGACTTCCTGATCAGTAAATTTTTCTTTCACTAGAAGTAACTTTTAGGTAAGCATACTTACCGTATTTATCGGCGTATAACACGCACTTTTCCCCCCTGAAAATAGGGGGCAAATGATGTGTGCGTGTTATACGCCGATATAATGTTAAGAAGGGGGGGAGTGCAAACAGCAGCTACCTCGAGCAAGCCACAGGGCTCCGAGTTGTTGGAGAAGCGGGAGCAATAGCAGCCTGGACTGCGCTTTCAGCGGGCAAACAAAGCTGCCTCTGCCACGAGGAACTTTGGAGAGAG
>WNWU01000005.1:36550496-36603701 GCA_012654045.1 Ptyas mucosa
GAGACTTTGCTTTCCCCACCGGTAGGCCTCCATGAGTTTTATTTGAAATTTAAGTTTTTTTCCTGAAATTTCCCTCTTAAAATGAAGGTGCGTGTTATACGCCTGTGCGTGTTATACGCCGATAAATACGGTAGTTCTGAAAAAGTTTGTATCAGATTATGAAAGTAGATACAATACCAGCACACTAGTGATTCTATATAATTCATCAAGGTAATTTAAATATCTTATTTTTATTGCTGAAGAAGATACAATAGAGATTTAATTTTGTTTTCATATATTAGATAAGATAGCCATGGAATTGTCAAAAGTTAGTGTTGATTTCAAGTTATTATTTATTGATGCAGCTGCTTGCAAATACAGTATCTGTAGCTTTCATACTGGATATTTTTAGGGGCATATTGATCATGATTTGCTGCTCTACAGTTGCTAATTAAATGCTACCATAGTCACAGGAGATATTACTTCACTTTGATTTTAACTTCCTGCAGATTTCCTAATGCTTGCCTCTAGGCCTGTTA
This sequence comes from Ptyas mucosa, assembly GCA_012654045.1. Lineage (NCBI taxonomy): Eukaryota > Metazoa > Chordata > Lepidosauria > Squamata > Colubridae > Ptyas > Ptyas mucosa. The sequence continues at coordinate 36,551,015 of WNWU01000005.1, forward strand.
TGGAAACTTCTGGAGAAAGGAGAAGAAGATTCATAAAAACCCGTATTTTTTTTCAAAGGGAACCTCTAGTTTGTGGAATTCTGCTCTCTACAAATTTGTGGCCAACCCCTAAGATATTTTAAATGTATGCTTTAAAATGTGAATAAACTTTGACGCTTATGCCCTAGACACAGGTAGAAAAAATTGGAGGCAATTGAATGTAGCTAAAAACGTTAGTGATGACTAAAGTTAATTTTGTGTGTGTGTGTGTGTGTTTCTGATGTGTAATAGTGCTTCATAATATTTAAATAAAACTTTTATAGCTTAAGCTCACAAATATTTTTTTTATTTTGCTGGCATACTGAAATTGCATCCTTTTTTTAAATCAGTGAAGATAAGCTCTACTTTAATATTAGTCACTCTGAAGGGCTTGATATCTTGTATTTCTTGACATTTATTTTCCTTGTCAATTACTGCACTTAATTCTTCCTCCTAAAAATATGAAAGTACACTAACTGAAGATCTTGCTGTTTTCTGTAGTGTAGCCAGGAAAAACAGTAGCAAGCTGTCTTCTTCAAAGTCACGTTTCTGGAAGATATTCCAGCAACCTGGATGCTTAAGCACATTCTTAAGAAAAACAAGCTCCATTTAATTAAGAAACGATTTGCTTATTCTCTTATTGACAAGTCTAACTTGCTTCTTATTCTGACTTTTCTTAGTTGTAGAAAGTGGTCATACCACATGTGTAGTGTAAAGTTATAGATATATTACCCCAGTAGCTAGAGTTAGGCTATAAGTGATTGAATAAATAAAAGAATTTGAGTCAAATGAGTTGTCCATGGACTATATTTGGCTGTTTCGGGATTGCAATTGAATTGCAATTGTGTGTCATCCATTACAGTAGTACAAAATAAGGTAGATAACATTTCCTCCTGCAGACTTAAATTGTAGTAATCTTTATTAAGCATCTCATTTTTCTTTCTTGTCATGGATAATGAGGTTAAGAGGGGGACCTTTGTTTCTGTATATTGTGTTGCTATCTAAAGCTTGTAAATTGGATGGTTTGGCAATCCATATAAAGTATTATTAAAGTAGCTAATAAAACAACCTTTATAGATGTAGTGAATTAGTTTTTCTGTTATTTGCTACTGGTCAATCTGTAATTTACCTTATCAGAATAGGTACTCTGATTTTCCCTCCATGTGGCAGTCCTTTGTCACAGAGTTGTCTTATAGGGAGATGGGCAGCAAAGGAAAGAAGGAAGGAAAAGAAAGGGAAGGGAAGGAAGGAAGACTGAGATTTAGAAAAGTATTTTAGTGTCAGCTCTTAGATTCTAATTTATAACTGTTTACATAGTTATGCTAAGAGAACTGAATCATAGAAGGATGCTGCATATTATTCATTAGGCAATTGTCCTATTAATAAAAGTAGTTGTCAGCCAGTCAGTTGTGTCTGATCCTCAGCCACTCTATGAATCGACATTCCCCCCCTCCTCTGTCTCTTACCACATCCTTCACATCTGCCGTAGTCATCCTGGTGTTATCCTTTATAGGGTCCAGCCAATTGGTAGTAGGGCAGCCCATTCTCATTTTTCAACTGAACATGCCCAGCATGATTGACTTTTTGAGTGACATCAATAAGTGATGTCAATAAATGAGTTCATAAAAGTAAAGCATTATAATTAATTGCTTATAGATTATATTAGTGTAGAATATGTGGGATATTCAGCAACTGAGCAGTAATTGGCTTCTATCCTTTAAGTTTGGAGAAAGCTCAAATATTTGCAATTTTATTTATCCCAAATAAGTAAAACTTAGCTGTAAGATACATGCAAGGTCATAAATGTGATTGTTTTACAAACAGAAGGAATATCAGGGGTTGCCATAAAGAAGAAGGAGTCAAGGTATTCTCCAAAGTATCTGAGGGCAGGACAAGAAGCAATGGATGGAAACTAATCAAGGAGAGAAGTAACCTAGAACTAAGGAGAAATTTGCTGACATTTAGAACAATTAATTAGTGGAACAACTTGCATCCAGAAGCTGTGAATGCTCCAACACTGGATGTTTTTAAAAAGAGATTGGACAATCATTTGTGTGAAATGGTATAGGGTTTCCTGCCTGAGCAGGGGGTTGGACTAGAAGACCTCCAAGATCCCTTCCAACTCTTCTGTCCTGTCCTGTCCTGTCCTGTCCCGTCCCGTCCCGTCCCGTCCCGTCCCGTCCTGTCCCGTCCCGTCCCGTCCCGTCCAAGACTGTACTTAGCATACAGGGAAGGGCAAAAGAACTTTAGTTTTTTCTTTGTTTCCTGCTGCCCAACAATAGCACTGACTGCTAATCACAGATTCTAATTTAGAATGCTACATTTTTCCTATTTCTTGTTCCTAACCAGTTTATTGATATTTATCATCCGTTTACTTTCTTTATCCCCTATCAACCTGAGAAGAAATGGGGACAATCTTACATTATAAAAATTTCATTCATCTAAATAATATGTGCAGCATTTACATGAAAAAATTACACAAATTAATAAGAAACTGTTCCCTGCACTGTGATCCCTTAGTAAAATTTTGCCTAAGTTGCAAATGCATTCTCTTTCTTTAATATTAACTTATAAAATCAAGTGTATGGATTACTTCCTGGAAGTATACTGTTTGAAGGCATGTGGTAAAGGCAAGAAAACTCTCTTCCATCATACTGCCTGAAACGTGCCAGGAAATAAGGTAGTCATCTGCATGATGCTTCTGCCAGTGTATATTGCCATATCCTTGTGGTGCCACACAATCAGTGCTACCGTATTTCTCTGTGATTAAGATACGAGAGTTATCTCTAGTACAAGTGTGTTTACTCATCTAGCTGGAATACTGACATTGGCACAACTATATCTTAATATTGACTTCTGCTACAGAATTGTAGTATAAGTAATTAAGAATATATATTTTAAGGATATGTTTAAAGAAATAAAATGTGGGAACTATTTTGTGGCCCACAACGTTGACATAGTAGGGTAAGGCTTCTATACAAAGCTTGGAGAAAAATGATAAAGGCAGAAAATATTTTGAAAAGTTAGTCTTAAGTAATATACCTTCCTGCAGCTCCAATAATACATGAGTATATATGGGGAATAAAAGTATTTCTAGAAAAGTTTAAAAAATAATTCTATCTACTGCAGGTTTTATGAATGTGTTAATCTAGTGTGAATATAGTAAAATTGCCCTGTATAATTTTCCTTGTGACTTTTCTGCTATGGGTTTGGGGAGAGGGGGGAAGTTTAAAAATCTACTTGGCTTTAGAACTAAATTTAGTTAAAATTGTTCATGTCTTAAAGTTAATGAATTTGACTGGGAAAGTTAATAAAATTCAGTTTTGATGCAACATTTAAAACTTCTTGAGAAAAACAAACAAGTCATTTGAGGTGAATAAATGACACTTTTTTTTCTTTTGTTTATTTAATGTCATGGGAGTGAAGTTCCTCAAGCTCAATAATACTTGGGAAAAATTCTTTTATTATATAGAACAGTTAGTAAAATGCTGATACCATCTTTAACAAAATATTAATGATACAATGATCAGATAATTATAGGAGAAAGGTTATTTCCATTTCTTATTGAGTATGAATGTTAGCAGGCATGTTAAGCTTTCAGCTTTTCAGAACAGATGAAAAGGTATTTACTTAAAACTTGATAAAAGAAATGGAAGTAGGCATATCTTGATTAACTTCTAATTGTGTAATGTAAGGTGTGTGTTTTTTTTAAAAAAAGAACACAGTCTGTACTTCAGAAAGGTGGGAAAATTTTCTGTTAAACTATTTTTACAAGTCTAATAGATGATTGATAATGAGTTTAATCTTAATTCAATATATATCAGATGCCAAATCATTTGTACTTTCTTAGCTGTTCAAGGTACAAATGCCCAAAGTCCATATGTAAGTTAAATATCTCACAAATGCATGTACAAAACTGGAATGCATAAGATTTTTCTAGATAAAAATTCTTAACCTCCAAATTGTTGGAGCCCACAGTTTGCAAAGGAATGAATTAAGACAGAACAAAAGCTTAAATTGTATATAAATCATTTATATTTACAGGCAAGTGAAATTAAATATAGTTCCCCCCAAGTGTTTTAGAAAATCAAATTTTGTAAGTTTCAGATAGCTGAAAAAGCATTTATAGATAGTTTGAGATAATATAGATTGTGTTCCTCAGATTAAAAAAAAAGATTGAGAAAGGAATCCTGGTGGCGCAGTGGACTAATTCATTGTTATTAAGATCAGCTGCTTGTTTAAATCCCACCAGGCTCAAGGTTGACTCAGCCTTCCATCCTTTCTAAGGTAGGTGAAATGAGGACCCAGATTGTGGGGGCAATAAGCTGACTTTGTATAAATATACAAAAGTATGAAGGCTTTTGCTTAACGCACTGTAAGCCGCCCTGAGCCTCCGGAGAAGGGCGGCATATAAATCAAATAAAAAAATTAAAAAATAAATGGTAGCATAAAAAAGCCTATATAATTATGGGTAGAATTTGTTGACAAAGTGAAAAACAGAATTCAGCTAGAGTTAATTGATAGGATGAAAATAGACAACAGAGGAGACAGAATAAGAGTTTATTTGGTTCAGGAGTTAGTGAAATGAAAGAACATTATAGGGTATTGGTGATGATAGAAGGGAATCTGTTTTGATTGAAATACTCTTGAGGTTATTACAGGAAATAGCATGAAGCTTATCTTCATCACAGTGATTGCTTCACTGGCCTTTAAATAAGGACACTCATGATAGCTTTTCCAGTTCAGTAGCTGGCCAAAGCAAGCAGCCTCTTGAATTTCAGTTGAGAGTATTGTAAAAACTTACTTTTTTATGTCAAGGTGTTATATTGAGGCTGAGTACTCCACTGATAAGAATCAAAATGGCTCCATACAAGTAGTCCTTGGGTTATGATGTCAAGTGGAACCAGAATTTTGTAGCAGGACTCCCCAGATGAAAAAGGAGAGAAGCAGCTCACGGGAATGTCTTGCAACTTTACCTGCTGACTTCCCCATTGACTTTGCTTGTGGAAAGCCGGCATGGAAAGTTGCAAATGGCGATTGTGTGATTGCAGCTCACTATGATATAATTGCAAGCTGGCCACTTAAGTACCCAGATAGCAACCACATGACTGTTGGACCATTGCAATGGCCACAATTTGATGGAGTGATCATGAGTCCCCCTTGTTCAACACTGTTGTAATTTTGAATGGTTACTGAATATGACTCGAGTTCTATCTGTGAATCAAATTGATGGTGCATTGCATATGTTTCTACCCTTTTGTATGCCTTCCAAATCTATAAAAATAGTAGCCTTTTATATATTATTAGATTATGGGAGCAGATAATGGGTTAGGTGATCAGAATTTACTGGGTTAAATAATCTATATCTGTGACCAGATACAAAGAATAGGAAATCTATAAATGTGTCACAATATATAGCCTTGTTTGCCTTGATATTGCCCATATTTTCCAGCTTTAAATTTTTTCCCCTCTACCAAAATTTTGAGTAGATAAATATAAGAATGGGTTAGTAGCTAGTAACAAAGATAAGTGAAGACTGCTTCACTTTCTCAGAAGAGATTGGCATCCATTCCAGTGCACTGAAAGTGCAGGAATAAAAAATGCAAATCTCATGGATTTGAATTGCTTATGTATATAGGTTCTGCTAATATTCTAACCTTCAAGGAGGACCCAGTATAAATCCTATCTCAGTTTGTTGAGAGAATTTGATGGTCCAAGTTAGGCTGAGCACAAATCTATGTCAGAGAATTTAAAATATTAGGTGTGTCACTTTTTTTCCCCATTGTGCTCATATGTCTTCACCAAAAGAAAAGGAAAATATTGTGAATGCTCAACTGTTTTTATTTTTAATTTTTAATCTAGAGTACCACAACTGAAAGATCCATCGGTTTCAGTGATAACAATTATATCGATTCTCTGGCAAATAAAAGAGCATTCAAGTTGATCAATGGTCCAAATCTCACTCTGGACAATGCAAATAGAATTACATTTCATTATTCATGTGTTAACCTGTCTCTTGATTGAACAGAATTTGGCCTGCTGGAATCCTTCAAATCCTGAATGCCTCCTGCTTGTTGTAAAGGAACTTGTACAACAGTATCACCAGTTTCAATGCAGCAGATTACGTGAGAGCTCTCGGCTCATGTTTGAATATCAAACATTACTTGAAGAACCTCAGTATGGAGAGAACATGGAAATTTATGCTGGCAAAAAGAACAACTGGGTAAGAGTACAACAACAGAAGAGTACTACTAGAGATTCCTTTCCATACTAACTATAACCTGATTTGGAGGAGATGTTTGTCCTAGGTGTGTATTTCTTAAAATAGATGTCCTCAAGTTACCTTTGTTTCTTTTCTCCCTTCCTGCGGTTTAGCAATTTTATTCCATTACCTTGCTTGAACTTGTTACCTAGGTAAACAACTTTGGCTAACAGCTATGTGGAATTGAACATTATGAATGCAGTAAAGCACTGACTTCTCACTGAACTTAACATATAATAAATAGTTTTATTCTAATTAAATAAATTCTGCAAGCTGAACTGAAATGTAAGAGTCCAGAGCTGGAAATGCTTCCTTCTCTTTCCAATAAAAGAGACAGTTTAAAAAGACAACAGTTTTTAGGGTAATTTACAAGAAAATTGTCTGAATGAATTGCAGATTGCATAGTAACGTGTTATATACCATTGTGAAATAGCATACATGTAAAAATAAAATAATTGGAAATGATTCTGGGTATTTATTCATTGTAAGCAGAAATTTAAAGCAGAATAGAAACCTGTTTATTTATTTATCAAGTTTAGAAACTGTCCATCTCATTCACAGAGTGACTCTTTAGTTACAATTAGTAGCTAAAGACCAGAGTTCTCAATCTCTGGTTCAGTAACTCCTTAAAATGATACATTAATTTGTGGACTGCTACAATGGATAAAATTATTTCATTATGTTTATATACCATTTATTTTTAATAATTAAATTTTGAGCTGCATATTCAATAAAACAATATTAAATAAAAATAAAATTGAAATTATTAGAAATAAACTATTAGTTAAATTTAAAATAGTATTTTTAATATGGTAAACTTATGCATACTTGCATAATTTAAGGTTCCACACAAAGCCATTACCCTGTGACAGAGGAAAAAATATTGACTCTTGCCTAATTCATTAGAGTATAGGTTGTCCTCAACTTATGATCATTTGTTTAATGATATTCTAAAGTTCCCATGTCCTCAGAAAAAGTGACTTATGACCTGTACTCGAACTGATGACTGTCACACCACCTCCACAATTTAGGACCTTTATTGCCAATTTCCAGCAAAAAACATCCATTGGGAAAGCTAGATTTGCTTAATGACTACATGATTTGCTTAATGATAGCTGCAAAAATTGTTGTAAAATGGGTCTGACTTGACTTGTGACAACAACGATGATGGAAATTTTGGTTCCAGTTGCGGTCATAAATCAAGGTCTACCTGTATTAGAAGTATAAAGGGAATGTTCAGGCTATAGGTATTACTATAGTCTATATCAGTGGTCTCCAACCTTTCCAGCTTGGCACACTGCCAGCAGTGGGGGTGTAGAGGGAGAGGGGATGGTTCCATGCACGCTGCTTTCACAAGTGCAGCTTTGCGCCCATGCTTGCCTACCATTTCCATGGCCCGGTTCCAAATGGGCTACGGCCCGACACTGGGCCATGGACCGGGGGTTGGGGTGGGGACCCCTGGTCTATACATTAATAAAGTGTACTTTTAGTTAGATTTGTGGAGTTTGTTTCCTGACTTGCCTAACTTGAGGGGTATACAGTCCTGTCTAAATGATTCTTCTGTTGAATGGCCAAAGTTATGAATTAAATGAATTATAATATGCAACACCTGGTATGACTAAATTGGTAATGATTTGGCTAAAAGTGTCTGATGTCTTTCCAAAATAATATGGCAATAGAATTGCCTTGCTGTATAATGGAACTGATCATCCACCCTTGTTTTTTCACAATGTGTAATAATCTGAGAATGCGATGATCCTTATATAGTAATTAAAAAGCTTTAATTACTCATTAGTTAATCCTTTTATAAAACATGTATGAAACAGTAGCACATGAGATGCAATTTAATTAGAACAATTAATGAAAAATTGTTGAAATGTTGCGAGGGTTGCAAGGGTGTTTTTTTCACGAAATCTCATAAAATTTAAGATGCAAAATCTCAAAAGTTTTCAATGCTCAGATATGAGTCATAGGAGGTTTCAAGAATTAAATCTTGTGACATCAGTTACCATTTGGTTCTTTCAAAAAAGTGTTTCTAGGTACTGACAGAATATGCAGACTACTCAGTACCTAAAAGAGATGACTAGGGCATCTCTGTTTTATATTTGGCCTTTTTTTTTCTGTAAAGAAAGATACAATTGATACATCTGCTGAAATACAAGGTCCCCACAAGAGCTGAATTCCATTAGTCCTGAGGAGGACTATAATGATCACTATAATTGGAAGGTGGGAATGACATAATTGGAAGATAATCTTGCTATCATTGGAGTCTGCTTTCCTGCAAACACCTTGCCTGTTATATGATTAGCTTTTACTGTGTTACACAACTCTAAAAATTCAGTCTGTTTCATTATGTCTCTCCAGATTATTAGGAATGCAAATGCTAAATTCAATATTGAGTTCCTTTTTTTCTGTTCTTTTAAATTGATAGACTGGTGAATTTTCAGCTCGTTTCCTTCTGAAACTGCCAGTGGACTTCAGCAATATCCCTACCTACCTTCTCAAGGTAAAATAATCCATTATTACTTGAGCTACCACTTTCTTCAAAATAAATGAATTCCAGTGCCTCCTGGTTTTTTTCCCCTGAAACTCCTTTCCATCCCCTCCCCTTCTCTTTTCTGTCTTCATTCCCCCACCTTTCTTTGAAACTTCATAAAGCTTGTTAAACAGTTCTGCATCTTTCTTTTGTCTGTACTGTCTATTTTCATACGCCTTACCTTGCAAAAATTGAATTCAGTTTAAGTATCAGAATAAGTAATAAGCATTACATGTAACTTTCCTTAAAAAATCCTTCAGTAGTTTTCAGTGTGACATATAATATCCAAATAGACTTAAATGATTCTGTTTAAGCCTTTGAAACGTTGTCAGTGAGTCAACAAGCTAACTGAGGAGGCGGTACACATACTTTTCGCTACTTAGGAAAGCTGTTGAATTCAAGCCAGAGACATAGATGCTATGAGGTTGTTAAATTCTTCTTAGGGAAATGAAAAATGAATATATAGTGTTCACATATGTATTAAATTCTGCTATGTCCAATGTGCTGATATGAAGGGAAAGAAAAAGATATGTAACTTCTCAGTGTACCTGTCTATCCACCCAAGCAGTAAGAATGTCTTTGAAAATGCTATTAGGTAGTGTAAACTGTCTTTACCAATATAAGTAGAACAGTATGGTATAAATTTAATAATAAATAATAGAATATAAATATATAAGGAATCAGAGATATTTTAGGACCTAAATCCTAAATAATTGAAGGAGAAAGATGACTTGAAATATTTTATTAAATATTATTTTTTATTATTAACAAGTTGCAGTTTTACATCCACTTTTCCAAATTAAGCTCTTTTAAACTGATTAATCTGTACCCTTTCAGTAGGGTTTTGTGTGTGTGTGAGTTGCTAAAATGTATTACGGTAATCATCAGACAAAGCACCCACTCATATCTGTATGTATACTTAGAGTTAGGTATGTGCCTTAAATTTAACTCAATTCTCATTACTGTAATTCTCTTGACAAACATTATTCCTTCTAGTTTTCATGAATAACCCATACCTCTGTTAGAGACATTTCAGGAAAACATCCATTCACTTCATTCATTGTTTTCTACTTTTTTTAACTATCCCCATTCTTGCCAAACATGACCCTTGATATAGTCCAGCATTTCTTTCATCACTTGCCCAAAGTATGTGAGTTTATTTTTGCTCATGTTCATTTCAAGTGAAACTTTACTTGGCCTGGCCTAGGACTGGTTGCTTATTTCTTCCTGTAGTCCAGTACCTGCCCACTCTTTACATTCCGAAATCAGTAAGTAGGTACAAGTGCACTTCGTTAGAACGTTTATTGTGGTCTTGGGATGCCAAATCTGTAAAAATGAATTAGCTTCAACAAGTTTTTAATACAAGCTAATGTTGCTACCATTTGCTTACAGATATTAATTTTCTAGGATGTTTACAGGGGAAAAAAATGAACAAACTTAGGAACAGTGTTTGACCCTTTAACATTTTAAAGATATAATTATGTAATTTGTTTTGGAAATTAGTTAGAAATTAGTAGAATCCATTATACAGTCAGGTGTGATCCATGTCATTAAGAAAGCCATCATGCTGAGGGATCATTGAATCTTGTTTAGGAATGGAAATTCTGTAGTATGAGAGAGTGAGTTTAGTATGATGAGTTTTACATGGTCTGAATTGAAGAGGATCTGTTACAATTGAAAATTAATATCTAATAGATCTGTAACTAGCAGGTTTTCTAGTTGGCATAGATATATGTTTTTATATGTAACATTTTGTATGAATTAATCTTAGTGGAATCTCAGATTATTTTATGTTTTTTTTAGACTATAATGGAAAAAAATAATATTTTTCATATTATGTTCACAATACAGTCATAGATAATACAGTAACTTCAAAATCTCCAGTTGACACCTATGGAATATTTAATTTAACTAAAATGAAATATAATCCTTGCAAAATTATCATTCTTATATTGCCTTGCATGAACATTCCATATATCCACCCCATAATCTTGCTTCTATTTCATGTGTTAGCTATAGAGACACTTTTTAAAATTGATATTATTCTAATTTTAAAATATTAAGCTGATTGATCTCAGAAAAGTTAATATAAAAAATCTAACCATTATGATATAAAATTGATATAAGAAGAAATATTAGTGATTATTGTTAATACATTTTATCTTTTTTTTAATATAAAGTTGTGTCTTAACATAATGAAAAGGAAAGGAATAGCGAACGTTAGAAAATCATGACTGGCTGATGTGGACTTTTAATATATTGAAGAGGGTGCTTCTTCCCAGATGTCCTTGAAATTTTAAAGCTATGCTTTTCTACGTTAAAAAGTTCCTTTTTAGTTGAGATATAATACCAGTATCCAGTTTTCTGGACATTGGACAGGGCTGTAAAGCACTGTGAAGCAGTCTAAGTGCTATTGCTAATGACTGAAAAATATAACTGTCAGCCCATTTGAAGCATTCATCCATATACAGGTAGCTGGATTTTTTCAGATGATAATAATAATATGTATCATGCTTAATAGACACTAAGAAAAAGATTTTTCTTCTGTTGTCACTTGAGGAATGAAATGTGTGGAAAAGTGACCTAGATGAGACATTTGGACTTGAAATTCAGTAGTATGGAAAGCAGCAAATGGATCCATCTCCATTTTAAACAATCACTTTTAATTGTCATAAGTTCAGATACTTAGAATTTACTGTCATGATCACCAGTGGAATCTTTTAAGCCGGCAAGTGGCAAATACTAGTGCAGGTTCAGAACTAGGAAAACTATAAGTAGGAAAGAGTCCAGATAGATGTTTAAAAGCATTGTTTGCCTGAATTTTTCTTCAGTCTAGCTTCTTTCCTTGTATCTTAATGAAAAAGCCTCTGTTGTTCATGTCTGATAAAAACCTGTAGAAATAAAACATAATTAGTAAATATGTGCATCAGTAGTAATTTACGGGAAAATGAAGGAATATCAATAGAATCTATGGACAACTTTATTGTTGAAAATAAGTAGGTATTTGAAAAATACACAGTGCCCTGTCATTTTAGCCATTACCTATCCACTGCAGGATGAAGGCCTTCTCTGCATGTTTCCATCCAATACAGTCCTGAGCTTTCTTTTACCAATTGGGCCTGCAATGCTTGCTGATGTCATCGATCCATTTTGTTTTAAGTTTCTTTTGTAGACAAACACTTTTATCAAGTGGGATCCATTCTGTGACTGCCTTGGTCCACCTGCCATCAGTTCTTCTTGCTATGTGACCAGCCCATTTCCATTTCAAGTTTTTTACTCTCTTGATGACATCATATACTTTTCGCTTGTTCTCTAATCCATGTGCAGGCCTTTCTAGCTTGTCTTGTAGTAAAATCCAGTACCCTGTATTTTAGCACGTATAGAAAAATATTTCTTGCTTCCTCAGTCTTTGGGTCAACTTTATCATCTTATTGTTGGCTAAGAAGGTTGCCATATAAGAAACATGAGAATCATCCTACAGTGGAATGTTTAAAAAAAGAAGAAGAAGAAGAAGGCTGAGTTCTATAATAAAAGAAAAAATAGCATTTTTCTTACAGTTTGAATAGGAAAAGGACTGATGGGGTGGGGTGGAATTCCATGGAGGCTTCAGTAAAATACTAATAATTGCTAGCTATTTTGTAACAAAGCAAAAATTCAGCTTATGGAAAAACAAGTATTGTTCAAATTAAATTTCTCTCAGTCCCTGAACTTTTCTGTTACCCAAGTTGTCAGCCTTCGAGGGTAGGCCAGGCCAGGAAATTTGACAGTGCAAAGATTACAGGAACTCTTCTTTATTATTGCAGGGTTTAATAACAAAATTCAAAAAGCCTGCCAGAATTTCCCTTTGTCCCCACTTATACCACAGAGAATCAGGGTGGGATTATTTTAAATTTCTTTGTCTCCATATTTCCTTTTCCAGGACTCTGTTGTTATTTCTCCTCCTTAATGGATCCTCCATTCTGTCATTAAAGTTATCTCCACATTCCTCTATTTCAGTTATGCAAAAAATGCTCTTATTTCTTGAGCTGGGAAATTTCTTCTGTTCTACTGAAAAATGTTTCAGTTTGTATAAAATTCCAGACAGATGGGAAAAATCATCTTAGTTGACTGATGCCTCTCTGATGATACATAAATCATCACTCTGAAGGAACCCTAGGGCTGTGAGTTGCTTTATCTCAAATGGAGATTACTGCAGGACAAGATACAAATCAGGTCCCCCCTCCCCCCTCCAGTTTTAGCATTCATGGTGCACTTTGCAAGAAAACATTAACTTCAACTAAAATCATCATTTTAATAATCCTATTTATACGATGTGTCTACTTTGTGTTTTAATAAACTAGATCACAACGCATTGGGCTTGTTAAATCTCATCATGTATTCAGATCTCTGGAAAGGGGCTTGCACTGTATTAAACGGAGAAGGAAAATAAGTGATCCTATTCAGTTTTTGATTCTGTCCTGATGATTGATTACTTACCACCAACAGAACAATATGGCCTGAACAAACATATTAAAGTACAGCTGCAAACAGCTACTTGAGGCATACGTTTACAAGGCCAAAAACACAGTTAAATTAAATGGTGCTAATACCTTTGGAACATTATAAATATGGGAAATATGTGAATGAAGAGGTTTATCCACGTACATGACTGAGATGATATTTTAAATTATAATTATCACAGTAATAAACTGTGGCTGAGCTACAGTTACAACTTTATCTGTGGAAGGTTGTTTCGTAGACGATATCATCGTTCCTTAACTGGATCCCTACCACTTAGGAGTTTCAGTCCCAGTGTGTAAGAAGAACATTGAGGAAATCTATACAATATTCTTGTCATTGTGGCAATATGATATTTGAATCTAAATGTTTGCAATGTACAGCATACTGATTCTCATATCACTTATAATTCCTTAGTTCACTTTAATGATGCCAAATCTTCCCAGTAATGTGATTTTCTAATTGCTTCACTTTTTCTTTAAACAAGAAAGGCAATGAATATAGGAGCTATTGTCCATACTGATTAGGGAGTCTCATATTTTATGTGGCAAAGAATCATATATACTGTGTCCTTGAAGCTCAGAGAAAACTTAAACTTTTAAAACATATGAACTTGCCTTAAGTAACAACAACAAATAACATTAATTTCTTGCTTGTAGTGATTGCTGTGCCTGATTAATCTGTGAACATTTCTGTCAGAATTTATCTTGCTAATGACAATATTAAGCCTAAAGGCATCCAAAGCATTTTTTTTGCAAATATTGTCTGATCAAAAAAGAGTAGGAATAATAATGTGGGCATCATTTGTCCAAACCATTAAGATTTTTGATTGACTTTTTTGAAACTCGCAAATGGCAAAAATCCTATGTCTTTGTCTTTTGTATGATTGGAAAATTGGTGCAACATTTTGCTAAATGTTGTTCAATATGTGTGTGTGTGTGTATGTATGTGTATATTGCTGATAAAGAAATAAAAGGAGACTAGTATAGCTCTATTTCAAGCTATTTAGCTCTCATCAGCTAGCCATACCTTTACTTGGATTCGAAGTTGGGCTGCCTGCATGTTAGGCAGTTGTATTAACCTCTGAGTCACAAGTTCTCCTCCCTTCATCAGCTTGAGCCAGGGAAGAGATTAAGTGTTTTCCTATCGAGACACCTCGTCTACCCCAGCATGTGGGAGGGAGCATACCTCCCTTTCGCCTTTCAGCTCCAATCCAGGAGCCCTCAAGCAGTTGCATTCACAGTGTGTGTGTGTGTGTGTGTGTATGTATGTGTGTATATATGTGTGTGTGTGTGTGTGTGTGTACACACACATACATACATATATACATACATACATACATACACACACACTGTGAATATGTGAATATATATATACACACACACATATACATACATACATATACACATACATACATATATATAATTTGAACAATGTTTAGCAAAATTATATATATAAAATTTGAACATTTAGCAAACATTTACACATACAGGTGGTCTTCAGTTAACAATGTTAATTGGGACCAGAATTTCCATCATGAAGCAACATAACTGTAAAGCACAAAGTCATGTGTTCACATTGATTAGCAATGGCAATCCTAGCTTATTGCTATTATTAAATGAGGTTTTCAGATTGTTAAATTAGGACCCCCCTCACAACTTCCTACTGCTGTCCAACAACAAAAGTCAGTGAAAAAACTAGCAGGAAGTTCCAAGACCCTGGCAGCTTGCAAACAGGCAGGTAGGTAAATGGCTGCTGTGAGGTGAGGAAAAGTGCACAACGGGTTAGTGTGTTGTGGTGCAAATGCAGCAAGGCTTGGAGTAACTACTATCAGGCAAGGGCAGGTTCAAGAGTCCAGTGAAGGCAGTGAGGCTTTGGGTGGCTGTTGCTGGGCAGGGGAGGGGAGGTCACGTGATGGTGTACAAGTGATCGGTATAGTGTGTCACAAAGGCAACAAGACTTGAAGTGGCTACTGTTGAGGAGGGGAGGGTGCATGAGAGGCTGGCATGGCTTGGAATGGCTTCTGCCAGGGGCATGTGGTAGAATGTTATCTGGATTCCCAGGAGGGAGAAGCCACATTCCAGATCAGCAAGAGAATGTATTACAGCGAATGTATTACACCATTGTGCTAGTTTTTGATAGAAAAGACTGGTATAGTGTAATATCATGAAATAGATGTTCTTAAAAATGACTAGATTTAGCAGCTGAAATATAAATTAAATATAAGTTTGAATTTAGGATGTGCACTTAGAATATGTCAAAATTAGTAAAAAAAATTGTGACTCAATATTCAAAGTCTTTAAAATGAATAGGCTAAATAATATCCATCATCTATCTGTCTGTCTATCCATCAATCTATCCATTCCATCATCTTGTTAAATAAGTCTAAATCCTATGCTATAATGTTGTCTATATTCCCTTGGATGTTGCCAGTTCTCATTTTTAGATTTCAATCCCTTCTTTTAGATCCTGTTTTTTTAACATATACTTTTAGTTTTCAATTTATACATCTTTTATATCTTTTGTTTATAATCCTTTTCTACATTTTCATTTTCCTTCTTGATATATGTTTTTAGATCCATTATGCTTCTTTTTAATGACTACCCCACCTTCTTTATGCTGGTAAAAATTTGATTTGATACCAAGATTTCAGTATCTTTAGATAAATGTTTTTCTTTTCCCTTATATCTTGAATTGTTTAAGTGTGCTGTTACCACTTGGAAAATTAAAATACCGCAAATTTATCTACAAGCGATAAATGTTGATGAGCTTTCTTAGATAGCACAGATGTGCTGTGCGCATTCAGCTAATGACAAGCTTGAACATATAACATTAATGTTAATTGATATTATGGTATTATCATTATGATACAAAACCATAGAAATCATCACTGAGGATTATATGCTACAAAGAAACCACCCACTTCTCTGAAAGTATATGCACTTAATTAAGGGGAATTTAAAGAGTTTGTGTGGTGGAAAATAAAGAAATGTCCTTCAGTTAGACTCCAATTGGAAGATTGATTACAATAATTCTGAGTATCAGTTTTGAACTATTGTTTTAATAAAATTGTTGTTCAAGAAATACAGATTTTTCTTATGAAGATAATTATTTTCCCACTACGTCACAAATAATCCAGTGTGCTTTAAAAATTTTGCTTGTTTGCTTATTTATTTACTTATTATGTCACTAATTACTGCAATTTCTCTGCAGTGTACAGTATATCACTCCCTGTCTTAAGGGCTCAAAGAAAAATGCATTATGTTTATATGATGTAGGAATAATGGGAAATTCTTCATAGGGATTTATATACTTGGGTTCTGCTCTTGAGCATAGCCTGTTTAAAATCTTCTAGATCTAGAGCTTATATAATTCTTGGCAAAAGTACTGCGATCCATACATATCACACATGACTAGGCATGGTTCATGCTAATCCCCCTTAGGTCAACTTTGATCGCTACAGTGATTGCTTAGAGACAAAGATGCTATTATTCATCTATATTTCATTTTTATGGTTTTTATTTTTATTTTGTCCTTGAAGACTCAAGGGCAATATTGTAAAAACAAATTATTCACCATAGGTAGGTATAATTTTACTCTTTTCTACCTAGGAAAGGTAGGAGGATCTTAACAGTAGATTTTTGAAAGCACTGATAAATATTTATTACATAGCGTCAGTTGTTATGTAATTCTTGATACAGGTCTTCCTTAGTCCACATGCTATAATTTTATACCTGACCATGATTGTTTTTTTCCCCCCTGCTGATTCGGTGGACATTCTGAGTCATCCATGTCATAGTTGTTCCAAGGGTGCTTTTTCAAAAGGCAACTGGACATTTGTTCCCTTGAGGAAGAAAAATTTGCACTCATTTACACTCTGGTACAAGTGATCCTGAGTGCTCAGATAAACCCCCAAGTCACCTGAAGAGCTCTCAGGGAAAGTCCTAATGATCAGATGACTGCAAAGAAATATGATCCTTCCACCCACCCCCAACACTGTCAGAACTAATCCTTCCATTGCCCCTACCATCCTGCCAGAACCAATGAAGCTGCTGCTTCTTCTTCCTCAAGGGAAAAAACAGTTCAGTTGCCTTTTGAAAAGGCACCTTTGAGATTCCTGGGATTCCTTTGCATCCTTAGGAAGACTCTGCTATTCAGAATGCTCCTTCAAGGTGGATCTTGTATTCAAGCATTCTAGCCCTCTCCAACCCTTAGGCTAAAGGTCACTTACTTCTACTCACTCATAGTTTAGATTTGCATCTGCAGAGGTTCTTACACCTCAGAACATTGTCCCTGAAGATCAGTTCAATCAAGTTCTACATTTATAGTTTTGCCTAATGTTCATGCACCCAGCTCCCTTTTTTGAAAGATTCTAGACCTCTTTGTCAGTTGACACAACCATCTCAGATTGTTGATGATTCAGTTTACCAGTTAGTATAGGTTTCTGTTCCTGATTCTCATTTCCAAGTTTCCTGGATCAAATATGCCACTCTGCTTTCAATTTCCTACTGAAGGGTCTCCTTCAGTGTATGGAAAAATTTTAGCCAGGTATCTGTCAGATTTTTGGATATTGAATATCATTCTGTGATAGTAATACTGACATGTAGCCTTATGCTTAATCAGCAAGGAGGTTTTTCACATGAATATTGAAATCTCCCAACAAAAGTTAAAAAGTCTATAATGCCAAAGCCAAAAGCACTTTTATCAGCTCACCTAAGAAGTAACTCAGGCAACAAGGTTGAGTATTAGGGAACCAATTCCCTGAATTTTCAGTCAGACTAGGAAGATTTATTTCAACGTCTTCTTTTACAAAAGTCATATTTTACTCATACAGATAATAATACTAAACCACAGCATAAATTTCATAAGTTCACGAATGGTGACAAACCCAGGCCAATTCTCAGTGAGGAAAACTGTATTTTGAGATACACTATAAGAATAAACTTCCATAATTCCTTTCAACTTTCCTTTATTAATATTTTTATTAAACTAGTTTCCTTTACTGAATAATTCATTTATTGTATTTTTTTTAAAAATGTACACCTGTTCTGTGCTTGCTGTTCTCTATCCTAATTTGTTTAATATCTATCCTAAAGTTTATTTTTACATCCTAATTTTACCACATTTCACAAGTTCTTAATATTTTTCTGTTGTATTTTCATTCTGTTCTATGGTAAGAACACCAAATTCCCTACTTAGCAAACTTCCCTGTTTATCCTAGAAATTGAATGTCTATGACAAAAGAAAGCAAAGATAGTGCCAATAGTAATAGGCACCTTAGGTGAAATCCAAAAATAACTGGAACACTCTTAGCATTGATAAAATCAGTCAATTGCAAGAGGCAGCTTTATTCGCAACAACTTACATTTTGGGATGATATCTTTAACGCCATCAAACATCCATATCTGCCTATTCCAAGTTCTTGGGAAGAACTTGATAAGTGGATAAAAATGTCAATCCAGTCTGAACATCTGGCTGATTATGCCACAAATAATAATAATTTATTAAACTTGTATACTGCCCAACTCTGCCCAACTCACAAAAATTGCAATAATATCAATAAAACCTAAGAAATAAATAGTGGCAAGCATGATGAAGCAAGGGATCTCATTCTGCCTTGATGGAGGTCTGGATGAAAAGCCAGGTTTTCATGGTTCTTCTAATTAACAGCAGAGTGGGAGCCATCCAGAACTTGGAGGGAATAGCCATATTTTAATATGGCTTTCTGGAGATCAGGAAAGAAGGAGCATTCTGGTGTCACGATACATGACCTTCCAGAGGAGAGGAAATGAAGAGTCTTATTTAATAGATCTCTAAGGATGGCAATCCCTAAGAGAGGTAACCTGAAATGAGCGTACCCTTATTCAAATGTATCAAGCAGGCAGATATATGAAAAGAAAGTATCTAGACTCTGAATCTTGAAAGGCTTTAAATATGATAACCAGCTCTTTGACTTGCATTATAAGCCTATACTTAAGCTAGTGCTAGTCAAACTCTTAAAGTAGAGGTACTACATGGCATGCCCATCACTACTTAAACCATCATACTATTGCTCACTTGAAGCTACAAAATGCAGCCCACTGTAAATGCTTTTGAAAAGCATTAGAATATTTTGGAGTAATCCAGTTGAGAA
This sequence comes from Ptyas mucosa, assembly GCA_012654045.1. NCBI lineage: Eukaryota > Metazoa > Chordata > Lepidosauria > Squamata > Colubridae > Ptyas > Ptyas mucosa. The sequence goes on from WNWU01000005.1 coordinate 36,570,461, forward strand.
ATGATGGCTTCAGTGACTATGAGTAAAGCCTACTGTTCCAGGAAGAGTCATAAGTGGCACAAAGGAGCTATATAAAGGCCTTCTTGGTCCAACTGCTACTTGCTCATCAAGTCGGAGTAGTGACTACAGGAGAACTCCCAACTTTGAGCCAATGTTTTGGGTAGTGGGATTGTCAACATTATATACAACTAAAGATTTTCTCTCCAGAATCAAATGGCTTACAAAATTGCTTAAATTTACTAATGTAAATACATTTTAGCTACAATAGTAGTCCTGGGCCTGATTAGATTCCCATCTCTAATCTGATATTTGTTTTACTCCTATCCTTGCATCATAATACCTCCTGTAACATATAGTGTTGGTTGGGCAGTGGGAAATTTAAGGTGAAGAAGGACATGCTGGCTGTGGCCTAGTTTCAGGCCTCTAGGGATATAAGTCCATAAGTGGATAAATATGTGCTTTGTGCAAAACATTGAACTGGAATATAAAATAGTCATATAGATGTCTATGGAGATTCTCAATCATCCAGGTCATGGTTGTCCCAAACGTACCTTTTCCAAAAGGCAACTGGATTTTCTTGGTTTTTTTTTTTCCTTTGAAAAAAGTTTTGCTTCTCATCCAAGAAGCCTTTTCTTTTTTTCAAAGGAAAAAAACCCAAGAAAGTCCTGTTGATTTTTGGAAAAAGCACCTTTGGGGCAACATGTTTTTATAGTTGTGGTCAAATTACGAGTACTTATCCTTGATAAGTATTCTTTCTTTATACTCAGCCTTTTGGCTTCTGGGTTTTTTAAAAAAAATCTAACTGTCCAACTTGGTTCTGTTCCAAACATAAAAGGAAATGAATTATAGTAGTAACGGTGTAGAGCAGATGTTTTGGTTGGACTAGCCATTAACACTCTGACTCATAATAAATTCTCAGTTCCAGTAAGTTCCCAGATCTTAGTTACAGTAGGTAGTAGGATGCAAGAGAACAATGTGTTTATGCTTTCTGTTTTAAATGTGTTTGGGAATCAATACTTGCCAGGAATTCTTCTTTATAAAAGACACTCTATTGTTCATTTGTTTAGCTAGTAAAAAATGTAAACAGTATGCTGAGGCCTTCATCTATAAAAAGAATAAAAACTGGTGCTCAATATAAATAATGCTAATAAATAAAATTGAAATTAATGAATGTTAATGCATAAATTAAAGAGTGTATATATGTGTGTGTGTGTGTGTATATATATATACATATATATATACATACACATATATATATATATACTTACATACATACATATATATATATATATATATATATATATATATATATGTTTTCTGAGGTTTTCGCGGGTATTTGTATGTAAGTCTTTGGTTATTCGGGTTTTCTTCCACGTAAAATTGGAAGTGTCTTGGCAACATTTCGACGAAGTCTCATTCATCATCTTCAGGCTGGTGTTCTCGGCTTCATGCTTCCAGGAGCAATGTGTGATTGCAGCTGTTTCTTCCTTTTAACTGCCAGTGGGGGTGGGAGCTGATTGGGTGGGAGCATGGCTGTGTTCTGATTGGGTGGAGGTGTGCTTTGATTGGTTGGGGGCCTGGCTGTGCTCTGATTGGATGGGGGGTTGGCTGTGCTCTGATTGGATGGGGGTGTGCTCTGTTTGGGTGGGGGCTTGGCTGTGCTCGGGTTAGTCTGAGTTGCAGGGGGATTTGAGCTGGTGAGCTGCATTGCTGTTGTTTGGCTTCGCGTTCGTGGTCGTGCCACATCTTCATGGTGGGTGTCAGTTTGCTTCATGTATGGATTGGAGGGGATTAAAGTGGCCAATGATGCAGCTGTGGTCTGGCTTCTGGTCTGTGGTTGTGCCTCATCATCGGTGTGGGTCTGGGTTTGCTTTTTGCGTGGAAGTGTGGTGGTGATATCCTGTGTGGTTTTTGTGAGTGTGGGTCTGGTGTCATTCTTTGTGTTAGGGACTCGTTTGTCAATGAGGGCGGGTTTCCAAATGGCTGGTAGGCGGGAAGTATCATCTCGTTTATTCATGCTGTGTGGGCGTTTTTCTATCTCGATGGCTTCTCTGATTATTCTGTTGTTAAAGTGTTCAGTTTTGGCAATGGTTCTGGTCTTTTTAAAGTCAATTTCATGTCCTGTGGCTTTAAGGTGTTGGACCAGGGAAGAAGTTGGTTCCTCTTTTCTGACTGAGTTCTTGTGTTCTTCAATACGTGCACTTATTCTTCTGTTGGTTTGTCCGATGTATGTGGTGGGGCAAGTGGTGCATGGGATTTCATATACTCCTTGGTTTTCTAACTCAATTTTGTCTTTGGGGTTTCTTAGGATGGTGGAGATTTTTTGGTTTGTGCAGAATGCTGTCTTGATGTTGTGTTTGTGGAGGATCTTGCTAATTCTGTCTGTGGTGCCTTTTATGTATGGGAGGAGGGCTTTGCCATTTTCTTGTTCTCTGTCCTGGATTTTAGTGGGGGTTTCTTTTTGGATTAAGTTGGTAATCTTATTTCTTTGGAATCCGTTGGATGTTAGTACGTTAGTGAGAGTGTGTAGTTCGGTTTTTAGGTGTTGTTCATCAGCTAAGCGTTTTGTTCTGGAGATGAGTGTCTTGGCTACGGAGTTGATCTGTGCTGGGTGGTGGTGTGAGAGTGCATGCAGATAGCGGTTTGTGTGAGTTTTCTTCTGGTAGATGATGTGTCCTAGGGAGCCATTGGATTTCTTGCAGACTAAGACATCCAGGAAGGGAAGTTGGTTGTTAGTTTCTGTTTCCATGGTGAACTGTATTTTGGGGTGTAGGCTGTTGAGGTGTATGAGGAAGCTGTCCAGTTTTTCTTTCCCGTGTGGCCAGATTATGAAGGTGTCATCTACATATCTGAGCCAAAGTTTGGGTTTGTGATCAGATTTTTCTAGAGCTTGGGTTTCAAAGTGTTCCATGTAGAGGTTAGCAATGACCGGTGAGAGGGGTGATCCCATGGGTGCTCCTTCTATTTGTTTGTATTTTTGTCCATTATAGATGAAGTATGTGTTGGATAGGCAGTGGTTGGTCAGATCTAGGATGTGCTTGGGGGGTGTTGTATTTGTTTTGGATAGCTGTCAAGGCTTCTTTGATTGGCACTTGAGTGAAGAGGGATATGACATCAAAGCTCACGAGTAGGTCGCTGGGCTGTAAGTTTTGTTTCTTTATGATCTCTATGAACTGGAATGAGTTTTTTACGTGTGAATTGATGGATTCTGCATAGGGCTGTAGTTGTTTGGTGAGAAATTTGGCTAGGTTTTGTAGAGGTGAGCCTATGGAGCTGACTATGGGTCTAAGTGGGGTTCCTTCTTTGTGTATTTTGGGGAGACCATAGAGCTTAGGGCATCTGGATGATTTTTCTCTGGGAATGATTCTTTGCTGGATCTCTGCTGATGGGGAAAGCTTTTATTTTGGATCTAGTGGTTTTTTTCCAGGTAGGTGGTGGGATCTGTGTTTAGGGGTTTATATGTGGAGTCTTGGAGTAGGTTGTTTAATTTGGTTTGGTAGTCAGATATGTTCATAACCACTGTGGCGTTGCCCTTGTCTGCTGGTAGGATTATTATGCTGGTGTCTTTTTTCAGGTTAAGTAGTGCTGTCTGTTCCTCTTTAGGTAAGTTGCTTTTGGGTGGCTTGCTGGTGCAGAGGATATTGGTGACTTCGAGTCTGATTCTGTTAGCGTCGTCGGGGTTGATTTTGGTCAGGCTGGTTTCAACTCCGCATATAATGGTTTCAGTGGGGATGTGTTTGGGAGCGACGGCAAAGTTGAATCCTTTGGAAAGGACATTGATTTCGGCTTTGGTGAGGATCCTATCTGAGATATTATGCACTGTTTGTTTCATGTGTGGCTGTGAGGGGGGAGGGGTTTGTTTCTGGCGTTCTTGTAGTCTTTGGAGTTTGTTGGTGTGTGTGTCTGTCTTGAGGGTGGTCTGTGTTTCGGCTCTCCAGACGGCGAGTTGTTTAGATTTGTCCCAAAGTGCAGGGTGGATCTTGTTGCTGAGTTTGAGGTGAAGTGTGAGGAGATCTTTGTTGATTCGGTGTTGATTAGGTGATGATTCGGTGATTCGATGATGAGGCACGACCACAGACCAGAAGCCAGACCACAGCTGCATCATTGGCCACTTTAAACCCCTCCAATCCATACATGAAGCAAACTGACACCCACCATGAAGATGTGGCACGACCACGAACGCGAAGCCAAACAACAGCAATGCAGCTCACCAGCTCAAATCCCCCTGCAACTCAGACTAACCCGAGCACAGCCAACCCAAACAGAGCACACCCCCATCCAATCAGAGCACAGCCAACCCCCCATCCAATCAGAGCAGAGCCAGGCCCCCAACCAATCAAAGCACACCTCCACCCAATCAGAACACAGCCATGCTCCCACCCAATCAGCTCCCACCCCCACTGGCAGTTAAAAGGAAGAAACAGCTGCGATCACACATTGCTCCTGGAAGCACGAAGCCGAGACATCAGCCTGAAGATGACGAATGAGACTTCGTCTCATTGCCAAGACACTTCCAATTTTACGCAGGAGAAAACCCGAATAACCAAAGACCTACCCACCCACACACACACACACACACACACACATATTATATATAAATTTATTGTAAAAAATGTGTAGCCCACTTTTCTTCTCTGAATGCTTTGGAGGCAGTTTACAACATGATTTTAAAGCCAAAAAAATTATATATTTATGAATTACATTATGATCTATGTTTCCACAAAAAATAGAACCAAAGAAGGCTAACAAAATGCAAGTTCAATTATAATTAAAATATTAACACTCATGGAATACAAACCAGTGAAAAATAAATAGTAGCATCCATCAGATTAAAAACTGGATCAGTGAAGTGAAATAGCAGCAAAAGCTGCTTTCAGTAAACTCTCGGTATGCTAGCAGAAAAATAATAAAGAGAGAAATACCCAACCTTCTCTTTGTCAGTGAGTTTTTTTAACTTGAGGGTAGCTACTTGGAGGTTTTTGGTTAGTGGTAAATAACAGGACTGCCCTCAAAGCTTAAAACAAGGAAAGATTCATATGAGGTAATACCAGGGGTAGGTTCTAAATTTTTTTACCACCGGTTCTGTGGGCGTGGCTTATTTTGTGGGCATGGCTTTGGGGGTAATATGACTGGGTGGGCGTGGCCATCTTTTTTTTTTTAACTTTTAAAAGCATTTTTTCTACAACCTTAAGAGGTTGCAGAAAAAAATGCTTTTAGAAGCCTCTGACGATCAGGCAACTCAGCTGGGATTGCCAGAGGCTTTTAAAGGCATTTTTTTTTCCTACAACCTCTTCAGCCGAAGAGGTTGTAGAAAAAATGCTTTTAAAAGCCTCCGACGATCCCAGCTGAGCCGCGCAATCATCAGAGGCTTTTTTTTTACTTTTAAAAGCATTTTTTTGGCCGAAGAGGTTGTAGAAAAAATGCTTTTAAAAGTTAAAAAAAAAAGCCTCTGATGAGGTGGACGGGGTAAGCGGCGATCGGGCCGGGGACCGGTTCGGGGGCGTGGCCAGCCAATGTTATTACCGGTACAAATTTTTACTACCAGTTCTTGTGAATCAGGAGCAACCCACCACTGGGTAATACCCACATTTATTACAATTTGAACTCAAAAAGAATTTATACCCATGTATATTTTAACAAGATATAGCAACAGTGTTTTTGATCTGCTAAAGTTTCAAATATTTTTAAAAAGTAATCTCAGGTATAGTGCATTACACTCATGCCTCATTTATGTACACAAGGTTTGTGTCAACCTGATCTGGTCTGATCCATGAATATAGGATTCACCTCTGAGTCTGGAAATGAGAGTAATCCTGTAGTAAAACTGTAGTCTTTAAGACAAATTCAGTCCCTCTAAAAAAGACAGAATCTATATTCTAAATGGTCGTTCAGCGTACAGGGTCATCTTTTTGTTTTCGCTATACATTAAGTTTGGCCTCCGCCTAGTCATGTGATCACATTTTGGACTCTTGGCAACTTGTTTGTATTTATGAACAGTTGCCAAATGCCCTGCAATTATATGACTGCCATTTGCAATCTTCTCTGCTAGCTTCTTCCCAAAATCAGTGGGGAAGCTAGTACAGAAGGTTGCAAGGGGAGGGGATGTTAGATTTGAGATCCATTTCCCCAACATGCCATTTGCCCTCCCCCCTGAGTAGGAGGAAAAAATATTCCTGCACACTAGAGGAACGGACCTCAAATTTAGTAAACATCATCTTTCTCGTGATTCTTCCCCCCAGCAGGGTGCGGAGAGAGACCAGGCCTTGTCCCTGCCCCACAATGCCCAGAAGGCCTGGGCCTTCTCCCATTGCTCTGTTTAATTACCCACAAAGTTGCCTAACAACTGAAACTGGGAGAGCTGGGATTGTGGTTGCTGATGAAGTGGCCACATAGTGTCTTGCTTAAAGTTTCCTTCATTCAGCATCTAAAATTTTGGGCCCAACTGTGGTCATAAGTGGAAGACTACTTGTATAGTTTAGTGATAGAATATCTGCGTTTCTTGCAGATTGTTTCAATTCCAGTTCTTTGCATCTTTAGCTAGGAGGGGAAACCTTCAACTTTAAACTAAGGAACATTATTACTAATAAGCATGCACATTATTAAACTAGATAAGCCAATGATGTAAGCATAAGGCAGTGTCCCGTGTTTCCACCATGAATTCTCTGATTTAAAAAAAAAACTATATAAGCCTATACAGTAGGTTTTCTGACATTCTTATACATGTCCTGAAATTATGTTACTTAAAGTCATTTCTAGTTAGCAAACTCCCCCGTCTCTTTTAACATTCTAAAGGTATTAACAATTTGTTTACATAGATAAGAAAACATTTTGTATTTGAAATTTGTCTCAATTCTGTTCCCAATAATTTTACAAGCAAATTTTATATGGATGAAACAGAAACCGTTCTTATCATTTCATGCCCTTTCTTCCCTGGATGCTGTATTTATATAAAAGACACTGGGTGTAGGTTGGAAACTTCTGTTCGTACATCTATGATTAACACAATATTGGTTGTAGCTGCAATGCTCAACTTCTGATGGCAAGAAAACATGCCAGGATGATTGCCCCTTTCTTAGAATGCCCTGTCTTTCTCCAAGTGGCCTTTCCCCCTCCTGAGCAACCACATTCTGAAAACCACTGATTTAATTAGCTTAGCTCCAGATTTCATTTTTCATGAAAATTACTGTGTATAGCGGTATAAACATTTAATCTTGTTTTGAAACATAGGAGCTTTTAATCATAATCCACAAGTTAATTACAATTCTAAAGGAACTTCTGATGATACATAAGTCAAAAGTGTACAAGCAGAAGTTTACTTTCTCTGAAGTGGAAGAAAAGTGGCTATGGAACAATACAAACTCATGATATGGCAAGGCCTATTGGTGTATTGGAAGATGCCTGAGTTGGAACCAATCTTCTGTCAGCATTGTAAGCAATATAAAGTTGTTTTTTTAAAAAATGATCAAATATAAAATGCTCGCATAATAGAAAATATGTATAACGTACAAAAAAATACAAGAAGGAGAGAAGAGGACAGTGGATCAGTAGATTTCATTTATATCTTGAATTCATGAAGTATGTTCATGCACAATATTAAATCATAATATAGTTTGTTTAATTTTAAGTTAATACTAAGATACCCATTAGGTCTTAGATTTCATGCAAACCAGACTTCTGTGGCTTGTTTAGAAATTATTGTTTAAAAACCGTCATTGGCAATGTCAGTTAACTTTGTTTTATGCTATTTGGGTTTCAGCAGATTCCAAATCAGATTTTGAAATGCAAACGAAATGTAGAGCAAATCTTTGGAGTAGTGCACAAAGTTCATAAATCAGACAAAATAATGTTTTGTCATTGTTCCCAAATTTTTCAGTTCATGCTGTCCTTAATGTCACAAAGATAGGACATTAATAATGGTCATTGCAAAAGCCAGTTTTCCAAATGAACATCACAAAAATTTTAAATATCCCATGATGTTCTTGTGAGGTTGCTGCAGGACTTCAGGGTATGTGATAGACAGTTTGGGTCATGTGGTCATACTCCATGTATGGTATCATTGACATTATTTGGATTTTTTAAAAAAAAGCTTGATGTCATTATTAATACTGCTACATTTCTCTATTTGGGTTTTGTAACACTAGTGAATGCAGCAAAAGAATAAGTAAAATGTCAAATGTTTCAGAGGGCTTATATTAAAAAAACATACCCATCAGTCATTTTGGTAGATAAGATTTAAATGGCTGCTAGCATAATAAGGGAAATGCATAACATTATTGTACAAGCCTGAAATACAAAATGAGTAATCATAGCTATAGCTCAGGAGGTGGAGGATGGAATCCAAAATACATAATAGTATGTATTACCTGAAACAAAAGGTAAATAATTGTGTTTTCAGGATTGAAATGAACTTTTTATTTGCCCCTAAATGCTAAGTATAATGTGGCACTACAGATTATGAGTTAGTCTACAGCTACATCTTTGGACTGACTTTGTACTTCACAGATGAAATATCTGGAGTAATTTTTTGAATTCCTTTGTCCCTGATTCCATTTTTTTCTGCTAATTCTTTGTCTGATAAATAAGTAAATGTCAACGTTCGTTTGGTTAAGATAATCTTTGTTGTCATTTTTTACTGTGAGCACATTGGCTCACATTAAAAATGAAATTTTGTTGCCTGCTTTCAAAAGAAAATATATATCTATCTACATACATACATAACACTTGTATAAGGATTATTCTTTATATTATTCATGTTGTCTTGTATTCTTGTATGGATTGCATCAGTAGAAGCTAAACCAATTTCATTGTATACATGATGTACAATGACAATAAAGGCTTTGAACGTTAACACACATATACACATACTATATATTTATATATATAAATATTAATTACCGTCCATTTTGAATACGAAGCGGAAAGAAGAAACTTGAGAGTTCACAAGATTGATTCTATGTGGAACAAAACTCTGAATGGGTAAAAATAAAATAATTTATAGTTAATAAATTTGTCTGAAGAAGTTGAAACTTTCATACTTATACATGATATTGTAATTGGTCCTAATATGGTCCTAAAATTATGGATTTTGAAAATTATTCAAACTGGTTGTATTTATATATATGTAAAATTTAGCAAAAATAAATGCTTTTTTCCCATTCATCCGTTTAAATGAAAACATATATGATGATGATGGGCAGGCTGACTGGCCGGCTGCTGACTGACTGATTATGTGTCATCAAGTCAATCCCAACTCATAGCGAGCACCTAAATAGATTTTCTCCATGACACTTCCTAACTTGTCTTTGGGGTTACTATTCAATCTATCAATCACTATTATTAAATTATATTAATAAACCATACCATATACTATATGATAATATCTGTATATTATTATATAGTATGGTATATTAGTATAACATAATAATATTGATTTATTGTGTGTTATCAAAATAGTGTTGATTCTTAGCAACCACATAGATTTTCCCTGTGACAATCTGACCGTAAACTGGTCCTTCAGATCTTCCAGTAGTGCTCCCACTACTGCAATAACTGAGTCCCTCTACTTTGCTGGCTTGTTGTCGTCTTGTTCTCTTTCTTTCCATCTTTCCCACTATGTATTAGAACTTCCTCCATAGAGTTAGCTCTCTACATAACGTGTGTGAACTAGGACAATTTGAGCTTGGTTATTTGTATCTCAAGTGAGATTGCTGGCTTGATTTGTTTGGTGATCCATGCCTTTATTTTCTTGCCTGTCCATGGTATGCTCTGTAGTCCTCTCCAACACCAAAGTTCACGAGCATCAATATCAATATTATCCTGCTTTTTCAAAGTCCAGCTTTTCCTTCCATAGAGTATCACCGGGAATACCATTGCTTGCATTGTTCTGATCTTTGTAGGTATAGTAGACACATCATGGGATCTGAATATATTTTCCAAGGTTTTCATGGCTAATCTGTCAATGTAGTCTAGCAATATAATAATATAATATGGCCTATAATCTATTTTATAATTATCAGATCATATTTTGTTCTTAAATTAAGGAAATGAATCAGAGGGATCATGTTTAAGCATGGGAAACTGTGTAATCCAAAACCAAATCATATAATTGATTCATCAAAGCAACAACTAAAATCTTAGAAAACTTTCCCACTCCTCCTGGTTGGAGATAGCAGAGAATGGAACTGAGATAGTATGGCAACATACTTTGCAAGGTTTAATAGTTGGATTATAACTAGCAAAATGTACTGCAAATCAATCCTCAGCCATGGAAGCTTATTGGGTATATTGGAATACTCACTCTTAGATCAGTCTAGTTCATAAGAATATTGGTGTATGGAAAATTTTGAGAAGGAAGTGCTATTTACTCAGCTATGAAAAGCAGGAAGAAATATAGAATATAAAACCATATAAATAAGAAGAAAAATTTGTGTTCGAAATGTTAAGTGCCTTGAGTTATTTGTAAAAATAATAAAGGCAGAAAACCAACAAACAAATCTGAGCTATATGATTTTTCCAAAAGAATATAGTCTAGGATGTTAATTACATTGGAAAGATGTGTGATTCTATAATTGTACATAACTGTTCTTTTACTCTATCATTTTTATAGTATGTAATGGTCAGAACTGAAAAACTGTGCCAGATTTTCAAGGGTCACTTAGACCAGTATTGGGCAACAAGTACTTCCTCCATCATATTGTTATGAACTGTCATGGTAAAATGTTATAGGAATGCAGTTCATGCAGCACTGTAAAATCATTTCTTGTTGTCCAGTTAGCTAGGTGTTTTTTTTAACAGCTGATTTGATTTTGGAAAACAGTATTTTCTACATAAGAATATCATGACATGCCTGCTAGCAGTAATTTGACATCTGCCAAATTGATGGCAATGACATTTAATTTATGTCTACTGTACGTACCTAAAATATATAGAATAATTCTTGCTAGCAGTATATTTCTATTAAGATTCCTGGTGTCAAGCAAGTTATTTCTAGCCAGTTTTGAGAAGACCAAAGTAGCAGATTGCCAACCTCTTCAGCCAGGCCTTATAATCTTTCATATGATCAAGCTTATGATTGCTATCAAAATCCATTTTTTCTTTCTTTCTGCGTATGTATTTAGGATGCAAATGAAGACCCTGGAGAAGATGTTGCTCTTCTTTCAGTCAGTTTTGAGGATACGGAAGCTACTCAGGTTTTTCCCAAATTGTTCCTCTCTCCTCGAATTGAACAGTGAGTGCTCTGTCTCATATATAGTAATCTTGGTTTCACACTATTTTATTATATTTCTTATTGTTTATATAAAACATTTGGATAGTATAAAACCTCTCTGACTTTTAATGGAAAAAAGTCAATGTGATGATTTTTGTAAGTGGCAATGCCAGTCAAGCCATGCAGCTTCCCATTTTAAAGTCTTTTAAAGCTGAACTGTCAGCTGTAATCAGCCTGTATTTTCCTTAAATGATGTTCATTGAATGTTCCTCTTCATTCCACTGATTCAAAGAAATTTAGCTCCATAGGCAAGATAGATGGCAAATAAATAAAATAAATAAATTAGGCCTGATGAAAAATATGCCAAATATTCAATTATTTCCTCATTTTTTGTTTTCTGTATTTTTGCCATTGCATCAAGTACTTGCATGACCAGGTGACAATATCTGTATGTGATATAAATGAATGTGCTAGGATAGAATAGCTTCCTTTCTACTGGCAGTGTTATTTGATGCTCTCTGTGGAAGAACGACTCACTAAGATATAGGTTAGGCCAGGGGTATCAAACTCGATTTCATTGAGTGCTGCATCAGGTTTGTATTCGATCTCCAGGTGCTGGGTGGGCATGGTACTGTTTTCGGTCGGGATGTCCTCCTGCAGCCCTCTGCCAGTGAAAATCCTTTCCAACTCTGTTACTCTGTTAAAATGGAACTCTGGCAGTGGTGGGTTCCTCCAGGTTCCGCCCAGTTCCGCCGAGCCGGTAACGGTGATGATATGACATCACCGAACTGGTTCTGCTCGCCCCCTTCCCCCCCACCCCCGCGTTATTCTTACCTTTTATTTGGCCCCACTCCCAATCTATTGCTGCCTCCTGAGTCCCAGCTGATGGCTAGAGGGAAAAAAACTGTTTAAACTCTTGCTGTGGGCTTCAAAGGGCCGCCCTACAGCTGATCAGTGTTAAAAGAAAACAAATGAGTAAACCAGTGCCTGCAAAAATAAATGGGTAGATCAGTGCCTGCAAAAATAAATGGGTAGACCAATGCCTGCAAAAATAAATGGGTAGATCAGTACAGCTCTGCAAGCAGTTAAAAGCCTGGTAGACCAGTACCTCTGCTAAATCCTAAATAATTATCACATGACCATCAAGCCACGCCCACAAAATAAGCCACGCCCACGGAACCGGTAATAAAAAAATTTAGAACCCATCCCTGAACTCTGGGGTTCTGCACATGGCCCTCTGAGCCATGTTTTCGCTGGCAGAGGCACCACGGGCCAGTCCTTTGCTGTTTCCAGGGCAGTCCTGTGGGCCAGATCCAGCCCACGGCCATGAGTTTGACACCCGTTGGTTAGGCTTTGATGTCCAAAATAACTTTGCCTCTTAAAAGTAAGTCTAATGCAGAATGAAACTGGAATCTATTCCAGACTACAGTTTAAGACATGGATTTGTATTATATCTAATATTTCGGGTTTTTATGTGTAAAGTTAGCATTTTAATTTTACAGAATATTTAGAACAGGTTTTTTAGTAATGTGGATTGAATTCAACATGGTCTACAGTTTTATCAACTGATACATGCTGTGTTGACCAGAATTCTCACTATTCATTCTGAATTTAAAGTTTCACTATGAGTTTCAAGTTTGCTAAAACATATAACGCATTTAGTTATTTATAAATAATGAATGTTTTGCTGGAAAATTATATCTTCCCTAACATCTCTAAATCCCTAATTTATCCTTTGTGTTTTATTTTTTTTTCTTATTTTCTTTTCTTTTTAAGTTGCTTACTATATCTTCTTGAATGTTTAATGAAAATAAATAATAACATGCTAATTTAAATGTTAAATAGCATTCTTTTTAAAATTGTTTTATTGAAATAAAAATATGCTTTTTCAGATTTTGTAGTATCTGTACATTTGCTGAGCTGTAGTCAGGAAACTGCAATTTAGCAAACCTATTAATCTTTATTATAAGACTAGAAGAATTCTTATTTTGCGCTAATAGCATATTTGTCCAAGTATGTCACAGTATTTATTTTAGTTATGGTACAATTAAAATACAGTTAATAAATTTAGTCTGCTCTTAAAATGGTAGTGCTAGGAGGAAAAAATAGTTCAACTTCCTTTTTCCCATTTTTGGAACTCATCTTTGTTCGCTTTCCAATCTCTCCTTTTCTGCCTCACTCTTGAACTCTCTGGTTTAGAATTCCAGGCTTACATGTACTTTATCTTAGAGATAAACATTAATGGAAAGGACTTCCCCCAAAAGAGTTACAAGTTGTGAACCTGGAAGAAACACTTGCAGGTCTCTGAACTTTCTTGTACTGTATCCTTAAATGGGTAAGATATTAAGGTGGGGATTTGCTTGCTCAATTATCTCGTCTAAAAGTGCAGAATAATGGAAAATGATAGAACTTGCCTCAGGAATTTGATAATAAACAAGTCTAAGTAACTTTCCTGAAATTAAATATTTAATGTATATATAATAGGCTTGACCCTCTCCTCACCCAGAAGAAATCACACAATGGGTGATTTGGGCTTAAATCCATCCTTTGCCATGGAAACTCATTGGTGGCTTCAAATTCTCTCTGTTCAGCCCATCTCACAGGGCAATTATGGGGATAAAAGGAGGGGAAATATCTGTTAATTCTACCCTAAGCTTCTAGGAAAAAAAAGAATATAAATCTAATGCACAGGAATTATCAAGGTTTAAACTCAGAGGACAGTACTTACTGCATCACTCACTTTTTGGACAAATTTTTTCTTGTTTTTCAGAACATCTTACATGTGTGATTCTGGAAGTATAGAAAAGTAAAACAAAAAACAATAGAGCAAAATAAAACATAACAGAAAAATCATTAAAAACCATTTTAAAAAAACATCTGCGGGATAAGCATACTCAATTTTCCTAGAAATATAGTCCCTTGGCAGGCTCCATACACCATAGTTTCTAAAAACATATTATTTAGGATGGATATCTATTTCCTATTATCCGAGGTAATGCCATTTGTATTTTATACACCAAGCTTTTGAAAGATAGTTTGCAAAATTACCAGTCTAAATAAAGGTGCAAATTGCCAAACATCTTTGTCAGTTTAATCTTCAAAACAGATACATTATTTTTAAAATTATTAATTTTGTCCGTTGATACTTCTTACAATATTCAGCTTTATTATAAATTTACCATTGTAAAAAAAAAACACCTTTCACAGTTGAATTGATGTCTGCTTGAAATTATCATTTGTGATAATTTCATATTCCAGCAAAAACATCTACTTTCTTGTAGATGAGAGAACCATTAAAGTCCTGCAGAAACCTAGAAGGTTTATTTAAGTGACCACAGGGTATGGCATGTTTGTTAAAAGCTATGGCTTTCATAGACGTTTGTAGGAACTGTGGAATTCAATTGTTAACTATTTATTATAGCTATGTCTACAAAAAATAGTTGCACTTAATCTGTCTTAAAGTGGTAGCAAAAAAAAAGCCCATTATGTAATGGTGGAGGAGAAAATGTAGTCAATATCTCATTCACAATAATGTGAATACCTCATTTTCATAATAATGGAAAACTGATAACATTATTTTAAAACATCAACTTTTTTCATTTAGTAACAGCTTATAAATATACTTGGAATAGTTTCCCTTGCCCATATTCAATGTATAAGATTGATTGAAATCTACATACTTACCAATAAAGTTGACAGCGGAAAAGAGAATAAAGACGGCATACATATTTGAGTATAAAATATTGTGTTTTTCTGCAGACAGTTTTATAAAGGTTAGTTTTTAGAAGATGACTAGTGTCTGGCAACTACTGAATTTTTTTTTAAAAAAGGTGAAAAGAAAATGCTATCGAGATTACTTGCAATCTTGCAATCTTTTTGTTCCATCTATTTTACAAGAGAATCAGTTACACATGTTTTAAAAATCAGCATTACTATATCTGTATCAGTGAAATAACCACGAGAAGGTAATTTGCAGCTAAATTTAAAATATGAATTGAACAGCAAGTCATTCAATAGTAGTGCTGGGAATTGTTAAGCATATAATATTACAGTTACTATCAATAGCAGTGTATATCTAAATGCAGTTTTAAATACTTGTTCTTTGATTCATTCTACTTAAGTGTTTTCAGATTCAGACTACAAATTGAGTACACAATTGGGAGCAAATTAAGTTCTTGACTGAGAAAGGAACTTAGTTACAAAAATATAAATCCATAGGGAACTCTTTTCAGTAAGCTATTTTATTTTTTTCCAGGATATTGTATCAGCTTTTAGTATTCTCCAGTAAATGAAGATGTTGTTGAGATTTATTTGGTAGATCCATAAAGAAATAGAAGGAACTATAAAGGAAGCAGAAGAGAAGATAAGTGAAAGAAATATTTAGATAATATTATTACCTCAAAGTTTATCACAATTGTGATTTAAATATTTTTGTGCAAGTGTTAATGAAAAATGAGGACTTACAGCTATATAAATAATAAATACTGTGTTCTGCCTTTGCTAATAAGTTGTTATAACCACATTTGATTATACAAGAAGACTTTAGAAAAGGCAGCGATGGGATTTCAGCACTGGATAGCAAGTCTTCTAAGAGGTGACAGGATTCTTGCCTTGTATGTTATGTTATTAGTATCACACCGTGTAGAAAAATATGTGGGGTGCTTTGTCTTGATATACTGTACTGGACATTTTGATTCAGTAATTTGGAAAGCTGCCTTTTGACTGCTTTATGCAGCATTTTGTAAATGTATTGTTGAAAATACACCTACCCACCTATTATACTATTCTTTTTTGAAGTAAACAATGTTAGGCAGAGTATAGAAAAAAAATACTGTAATGAACCAAACAAATGATTTTTTTTTTTGCCTATGTCATATCAGTTCAAATATTATAGTATGTAATTGCTGGAATATTGCAATTTAATTCTTTTTCTCATGCTAAATGGAGCCTATAAGATAATCAAGATATTACAGAATACTTTAAAAATTTGTTGTATGGAAGATTTCAATGAAATTAAATCAATCCTGAATGATAATGATGAGTTTTTATTGTTTATTATTTACAGTGTTACAACAGAAATCACATATGATTGTGGCCACTCATTGGCAGTATTCAGAGCTACAGCATTACTGACTCGTTTAATGCAGTATTGGTAATCCTCACTTAGCACTGAATAAGAAGGCTTACAATTGTTCAAAGTTGCAGCCACCACAGCTTTCCCACAGATATGTGATCACGATTCAGGTGCTTGTCAGCTGACACACAATTACAATAGTCACAGTGTCCTGTGGTCACATCATCCCCATTTGCTACCTTTACTGTCAGCTTCCAACAATTCCAGTCTGAGAACTGGAATTGTAAAAAGAGGATAAATAGTTAAAAATTATGTCTTTGATGCACATCATCTTTAATAAAATTATATTTTCTTCTTTTGTTTTAAAACCAAAACAATAGCAAAAACAAAAGCCCGTGGTCATTCTGCTTCTATGTTTAGATAAGGAAATATCTCTCAAAGGATGCCGAGGCAGGTCACGGATTGTCTAGTTATATGACAAAGTCAAGAGCTGCCAGGGCAATATTTGATACCTGGGCAGAATTGCAAGAAATAATTGAACACAGAACAAATCAGTAATTCGGGCTAAATTGGATTATTAGATCCAATTAAAACCAAAAGCTTTGATTCGTAAGACCTAAAGCTCATCTGATATCTCTAGTTCCTAAATTTGTCTAGAGGTTGTGATTCACCCTCCCCAACACATTCATTCACATATGCATTTGCTGTCATTAAAATAGGATATAACACCTCTTTACACACAAATATCTGACATATGGCAATATGCAAGCAAAGAATACATTTTAATATGTTTATTTAATAGTTTTACAGAGACTGTAGTAAATAGATTGATAAGAAACAGGAATAATTAGGTACAGGAGTTAAAATTGCATATGTAGGAACTAGATGACTAATCCATCAAATGATTTACCGCCTAGACTGGGAAATGGATGTAGAAGCTAAAGTACAGTGAAAATGCAGACATATAAAGTCCCTCTATCAAGCAGGTAAAAATAATAATCCTTTATTTTATTCAAATTCCTGGTTGTTTTCAAAGATTTTTTGCTTCCAGGCTTTCATTGTCTCTAGTTCCTCTCTATTCCTGCTGCTTATTTAGATCTTTTACTGCCTTAGTACTTGAGATTGGATCTTTTAGGATAATCTAGCAGTATTGTAAGAGCAAATACTGCATCTTCTTAACCCATGACACCTAATATAAAGCAAAGATTTATAGAAGTCTCTACCACTCTTAGCTGTAAATCATTGTCCCATTAACATATTATGGTCATTTTCTAGTCTTATCTCTTCTTATTTCCAGACATAGTTTCTCTCCAATATTTGTGTTACAGGCATGAAACTCCAAAAATGTGAACAAAATAATAGCAAATTTAAACACAGTGCATTTCTCTCTCAAGTAAAGCAGCTACTGTATACCATAAAATGAACATTTAGCTTTGAATATAATATATTATTAACACAACACAATGCAATGTTAATATAACATATTTTTCGGAGTATAAAACGCACCTTCCCCCCCCCAAAAGGGGGTGAAAATTTAGGTGCGTCTTATACACCAAATGTACACCTGCCCATCCACTTGCCCCCACCCTTTGACCTCTGCCTCCCAGCAATTCACCTCTTTGCATCAAAGCAGCAAGAAGAAGCAGCCCATTTCAGGTTCAGCACAGCCTGATTAGCACAAGTTGATTGTCAGTTGGATGCCTCCCTATTCTCAGCTGTTTTGTGTGGGCCTCTGCTGCTTGCTGCAAGGAAGTAAATTGCTGGGAGCAGATTTTTTTTACTTGTGCTAATCAAGCTATGCTGAAAACAAAAATGAAAGTAAAGCAGGCTATATGCTGTTTGCTGCAACGAGGCAAAATTGCTGGGAGGCAGAGGCAGATTTCTTTTTCTTGTTTTCCTCACCAAAAAAGGTAGGTGCGTCTTATAGGCTGGAGCGTCTTATACTCCGAAAAATACAGTAAGTACAATATGTCAAGTATCTGCTGGTCCCAAGAGTGCAGCCAATTTCAATTATAACAGCATGGTACCAAGAATTCTGAAATTCTATCATAATCAAGCAAAACAAAGCAGTAAAAAGTCTGTGATAAGGCTTATTTCATTTCATTTCATAATTCAGTTAGTAATGGATGAGAGAGTAGACCTAGCCCTACTGTGCAACTTGAGGCCATCTTCAGTTCTTGACTCCTGCTCAAAGATCAGCTGGCACTCCTGGCAAGGAGGGCCTTTGTACAAATTTATGTTGTGTGCCAGTTGCACTTTTTCTGGATCATGTGTTCTATATGAGACTGCCATTTAGAAACTATAACTGGTCCAAAATGTAGATATGTAGGAGTTATGGCCACATTACCATACTCTATATAATATCAATACTTTGCAAACCTCCACCTTTTTCTTACCACCTATAATGTCCTTATTGGACCAGTGCCAGGTTATTTGTGGGGCCAGTGCCAGGTTATTTGTGGGGCTACCTATCTCCAATAATTTCTACCCATCCCACAGGATCCAACTTCGTAGGTTTGTTTTTGATCCCTTCTCTCAAACACTGTCAATTGATTAAATAAATAAAAATAAAGAAGGTAAAGAGTTCAGGCATATTTTGATCTAAAAGCATGATTAAGTTTTAGTTTAAGCATAGGTTCAATCTCAGTAGTAAAGTAAATCACATAATTTTTGACTGTGATTACATTTTTTGGATCTATTTTTCCTTCCTCTTCTGTCTACTTTTAAATTTTGAATTGGCTTTCTCAGATAAATATGGTAGTTCCAGATCTTAGTTTATGCTGGAAAATCTTCTAATTTGTGTCAGGCAGAAAAATTATCCTGTGGTTGTTGTTTTTCTCATAGCAGTTGAAAAGAAAAAAGTACTTCTTTTTTTGTACTTTTTAGTTAGAAAGAGGCCAGACAATCTGATTAAATTGGAATGTGATTTGTTGTCTGATAGTCTGTCCAGGAATCTGCAGCTTCCTTGGCTTTCCTTACTTTTAAAGAGAAGAAATCATGAAAGAATAGTTCTTACTGAGCTTATCAGTAGTGGGGCTCTTTTCAATACGATGAAGTCTATCCTTGAGAAATGGTTGGGGATATTTACATTTTATGGAGAAATTTATATAAATCACTTGTGCATTTGTCTTTACACGCATTTGGCAAACAATTCTAAAAGACAAATGATACCAGTAACACTTTAATGCCACTAATGTATAATGAGTGGTCACTTCTAGAGACTATAATACCACTATCTACAAAAATAGCATAATGCTTAAGGTCCATATTGAGCCATGAAAGATCACTGGATGACTTTGAGTCAGTCATTAATTCTCTCAGCCTACTTTATGGAACAAGGATGTCATTGTAGGAGAGTGCTGTGTATGCCAACTTTAGCTCTTGCAAGAAAGGTACGATATTCCACAAATAACTACAAGTCTAGAAGGGCAGTAAATAGTATATGTAAGTGTCTAGGGAGATTCTCAGTCATCCAGGTCATAGTTGTCACAAAGAAGCTTCTTAGATGAGAAGTGAAACATCTTCAAAGAAAAGCCAGAAAGTCCAGTTGCCTCTTGAAAAAGCACTTATGTAGTATATACAGTGGTGGGTTTTAAATTTTTTTACTACCAGTTCTGTGGGTGTGACTTGGTGGGCATAGCATAGCTTGGTGGGTGTGGCTTGGTGGGCGTGGCAGGGGAAGGATACTGTAAAATCTCCATTACCATCCCACTCCAAGGGAAGGTTACTGCAAAATCCCCATTTCCTCCCAATCAGCTGGGACTTGGGAGGCAGAGAATAGATGGGGGCGGGGCCAGTCAGAATTTTTACTACCGGTTCTCCGAACTACTCAAAATTTCCACTACCGGTTCTCCAGAACTGGTCAGAACCTGCTGAAACCCACCTCTGAGTATATGTAAGGTTTTGACAATCTTCCATCCTATAGGACTACAATTCCCATGCCTTCTAAATAGGATTGATATGAGTTGACTGGGACTAATAAACTCTTAACATCTGAAGAACAGCTGTATATATTGTTTACTAGGATGCCTAACGTGATACTAAGAAAATAAAAGTACATTAAATACATGATACAAGATGAAGGAAAAAATGTACAGTGGCTAGATTTAATTTATACTAATACAGTTCATTATAGCTCTTCATACTGTTTTCTCCTTACAAACCAACCTTGCTTTCATCAAATCCATATACTCCTTCAATTATTGCCTTTTACTCCATTAAGCATCTCATCAACCACATCTATCCACAATTTTCTTAGTTTTCTTAATTCTCTTACCCCATTTACTTTTCCTTCATATATAAGTTTTGGTTTTCAGTCCTCATTCATTTTCTGGACCATCTCAATTATATTGGTTGGCTCACTTTCATTTTATTAATCATTTATGAGCCTATTTCATCTTGTTTTGCTCTACATGCTTTATTCATTCAAGTACTCCATTCTTATTGCATTCAATTTAATTTTGTGTTT
Source organism: Ptyas mucosa (assembly GCA_012654045.1). Taxonomy (NCBI): domain Eukaryota; kingdom Metazoa; phylum Chordata; class Lepidosauria; order Squamata; family Colubridae; genus Ptyas; species Ptyas mucosa. Next base: position 36,591,209 of record WNWU01000005.1, read on the forward strand.
TTTCCTGATACATGTCACTTCTTTATACTAAAGAGGGCAAAAGCAGACAAATTTCTCAATCAGCATACATGTTACAATCTGTTTATGAAAGTACTGGTACACATGTCCCCAACTAACACACAAACATTCCTTATACATTTATCCATAAATTCATTAAACAACCTAGGGAACACCAAGCAGCTTTCTCTTATTCCCTGCACAATATCAAACTATTTATTAAACATTTCATTAATTGTCATTCATGGTTTATTTCCATCATATTGTCATCACATTCAACAATCAATCTTCAATTCCTTATTGATGCAAAACATTCCATATTTTTTTTATTTTGTTATATGTATTCTCTACATCAACTAATAATAAATATTTTTTGTCATTCATTCATTTCTTAATTCATTTCTCATAATAATAAGACCTACTTATTCAGTAGGTCATTAAGACAATCTTAACTGGATTCTCCCTACAAAAGAAAAAGATGCAATGCATTTCCTAAATTTTGTTCGTTGTCATCAGAAAAATCCTTTTAATCAGAATTCTGCTAAACACTGTCATAAGCAAACTTAACAAACCAATTCCCCTAATTTTTTATACTGATTCATACTCTTTTCTCCTTTGTATGTAGGAACATTAATAGTATTCTTCAAACTGACAGATACAGATATTGTTTTTACATATATGTTAAATAAGTTGCATAACCATTCTATAAGCAAACCACATACATAGGTTTATAATACTTCAGTTATACTAGAAATTCTTGGCTTTTTTGCCATGAATCCTTTTGAGAGTCGGCTGAAATCTTCAGACCCTTTCTCAGAAAAAATATATTTAAATGCGTAAAATAAAATGTATAGCTATTAATTGTATTACAAAAGAAACCCATTAAGATCAAATCTAATTATCAACAAATTAAAACAACCATTATGTAATCTAGTAGTGTATGTGCTTTATTAATCCATATAATAATTTTAATAAGTTTTATTGAAGTAACGATCATTTTTGGACTCTAGAGGTCAGAAATTACTGTGTTGCCCTCATTCAATACTGGATAAAAAGGTAAATTTCATTTGAGCTTAGTGAAAATAAAGGTCTGTCCCCCCCTCCCCCCATTTTCACATTTAATCTTCGGGGTCCATGAATTCCAGGTTAAGAATCTTTGAGTTATATCATTTAAGCTGCATTTGCAAATATTTATTAGTGGTACCTATTGTCAGTGTTTAGATACCAATAGAAAGAGGACAATGGAATTTCTCTTTTTCATAGCTACCAGAACCAACACCTCCTGGAGCCTATTTCTGGGAAGGAGTGAGACAGGAAAACAGGGAAATCTTAAGAAGGCACCTTTTCCCCATTCCTCAAATTAAAGCACTGTCATTTGTTTGTTTGTTTGTTTGTTTATTACATTTATATACTGCCCATCTCACTATTGAGGCAATTCTGGGTGTCTTACAGAACGATAAATAGTTAAATATAAAAACAGTTAATAATAAGGACTAAAAACTAAGAGGACAGATGGCATGGGGGTGGGATTTTCTCTCTTACCCCATCAGCCCTCTCCAGCATAAAGCGACCCCATCAGGGCCCCAAGCAAATTGGCAGAGCCAGGTTTTAAGGACTTTCTGGAAGGCCAAGAGGGTGGGGACAGATATTACCTCTGGCAGCAGAATGTTCCGGAGGGTGGGGACAGATGTTTATAGAAGAACCTTTTTTAACCACAGGAGGCAGATTCTGGAATAATGCTGTGTGTTGTGAAACATTTATAGATCTTCACAAGCTTAAAGCAGGAAAAAAAATACCGTAAAATCAAATGTTTGAAGACCAGTAACCTTAATTCAGGATGCTCATGATCTTGTACTAAACTGTGTATGGACCAACTTTATCTTTCTGTTTCCATTCTTCATAACGTTTATTGGAAATGTTTTTCCTTTGAGTATTTTAATATTGGCTTTTGCTACCAAAATGTTTGTGATGAATCCAAGCCGCCTCTTTCGCCTTGCTTGGCGATTTTTTCTGAACAAGAAACAAGTCCAGGCATAAAACAAAAGTCTCAGCAATTATATTTAAGGATGATTTCCCTCATGGTTCTTCCGTAAGCCAAACAAATAATGAAGGCATCATCTAGAAGGAATGTGATCAAGTCTAACTGATCTTGCTATAATTAGATAAGTTTCGCCATGGGAGTTCAGCCACTAGATATCCCTCTGCAAGACCTTGGCAAAGAGCAAAACTCCTAATATATAGTAAATCTCCAGAAACAGCCCCATCCTAGTAATCTGATTTAATAAAGTATCTGATTCAGTTTCCCAATATGTTGATTTACCTTTTCTTTTCTTAATGACCTCTTGATTCTTCTCTACTTGTATCCTTTTGTCAGACTGTGATCTGTACCCCAAGCTGGTTTCTAATAAGGGACAATCCTTTTACAAAAGTATAACAGCCTGACTGTTTCTAAGATCATTCAAGGAATTACTACAATGCAATTTCTAGTTTTCTACCTTGTGCCTGGCAACATTTTCTCCTTTTAATTGTTGCCAGTGGTCTGTATCCAGACTTGGGCTGAATAAAGCACCACAGGTTTGTAGTTTTGAACTGATACTGTTGCAGCTGGCTCTGCTAGCTGACCAGTGTTTTTGCTCTATTGATCTGTCTTGTTTTGCTAGGGATATGCCAAATTAGGATAACTAGAATTAGAAGTCCCATTAGACAAAAGTTAAATGAACCCTGTATGCATAAGCAACTTCAGTTCTTTTCCAGTGCATATAACAATATGTTTGTTCCTTTGGGAAAAAAAACACAAAACAAAGGTTCTCTGTATGCTTACAAATCAAAAGCTAATTAACTTTGCTTTGGTGTGTTGGGTACACTGTAAAATGTTTCAGAGTAGAAAAAGGAATTGCTGGGAAATCACACTGAAACAGTTCTAAAGACTGCCCAACCCACACAAATTATGTCTCTGCTGGAACAAAGCATGACTCCTGCTGGAAAAAAGTATGTCAAAATTACTGACTGCCATAAAATTTAATGCTATTCCAAAGAGTCTTGTTTAGATTTGCCAACTTATACCCTTAAATGTTCACTTATCACAGTTGTAGCATGATTAGAGCATCAAATTGCTTGTTCCCAGAGTGAACCATTTCAGCCATTAGCATAGATCATGCTCTCTCCTACCCCATCATCTTTGAAAAAAATGCACACATATAGGTATTAATTAAAATAACAGAGGTTTAAAATTAATTAGAATTTTTCCTCATACTATTTCTGTTGGGCGTGAAAAACCTTAATTATTCAAACTTTTTGCAAGCAGCATTTTTGATTAACTCTCTTTGTGACCATTTTCTTATGGCACAATGGATATTTTTGTTTGATTTGGTGCCCAGTATAACTCAATACTCCACCTGGATGTGAAGCCCAGTCAATCAGAATGTTTATCATTATTACTTGACCAGTTTTAAATACACTGAGTTCTCCCAAAATGAGCAACGGCCATGCAACAGCTTTTTTAAAAGAATCATTTATAATTTCTATCATCTAATGGACTAGTGTTCCTATGTTAACTCCTGGCTTGTCTGATTTGAATGGGCTCAATAGAGCTGAAGCAAATGTAATTTGTGGGTTAAATTATCTCTTATCTTAGTGACAAACAACAAACAGCCAGAAGATAGGGTAGGAAACATCTAGAGACAGGCTAGAAGTCAACCAAGTTAGGTAATGTAAGTCCTAGTATAAAAGAAAAACCAAAACTATAAACCAAATCAGAGTCTTGTTTAACCTCAAAGACGTAAAAGTAGAAGATACTATAAGTGGGCGTTAATTACTGCTGGTAGTTGTTATAGTTTCCAAATATGACTTTGGAAAAAGTGCAGAGAAGAGCAACTAGAATGATTAAAGGCCTGGAAACTAAAACATACAAAGAACGGTTGCAGGAACTGGGTATGGCTGGTCTAGAGAAAAGAAAGTCTAGGGGTGACATGATAGCACTATTCCAGTATTTGAGGGATTGCCACAAAGAAGAGGAGGTCAACTTATTTTCCAAAATACCAGAAGGCAAGACAAGAAACAATGGATGGAAACTATTCAACGAGAGAACCAACCTGGAATATAGGAGAAACTTCCTGAGAACAATTAAACAGTGGAACAGCTTGCCTTCAGAAGTTGTGTGTAATTCACCAGTGGAGGTTTTTAAGAAGAGACTGGACAGCCATTTGTCTGAAATGGATAGTGTCTCCTGTTTGAGCAGGGGATTGGACTAGAAGACCTCCAAGGTCCCTTCCAGCTTTATTCTGATTGGTTGGTTGGTTGGTTGATAATGCTGAATCTTAGTTTAGTTTTACATCTAAATAAGGCAACTGAATTACTTAAATGTATTCCAAAACCAACAGAAATAATCAGCTAATTTATCAAAAAAAAATATTGCATATGTTTGATATTGCAACAGGTCCATGTGTTTAATGTTCAGTTGGTAGTTGAATAACCATACACTGAACGTAGATTTTACTATATGTCAAAGAAAATATTTTATTTTTCAACTAGAGTTACTAAATACCCAAACGATCAGAAATACAATCAGACCTTCTATTTTTGCAATTTATAACATATTTAATAAGCAACATTTGTCAGATTCAGAAACAACATGGGTGGCACAAACAGCAAAAGCTGTAGAAATGCAGCAGAGCAATGTCAATAGCAAACGTTGTTTAACCAAGAGAATGTCTCTCTTTTGTGGGAACTTAGCAGTTTAAAGCTCTTATCTTGCGGGAGGGAGCTATAGCACTATCATTCTCTTCTGACCTTAAATAGCCTATATCCTAAGTGAAGGCATAAATGAAAAAAAAAAGGCAGGTCATTTAAGGACACAGGCAGACCAGGAAGCTATGTCTAGGACCTTGCCCACTTCTACATTAGCAAATGTATCCCACAGTATTTTCTGTACTTGATATTTTTCCAAGTTATTTTCAAAACAGTTTATGCTAATTGTTCCTTTGCACTGCTTTAGTAATGTTTGTTCCATATGTTTAGTTTTGCATGCAAAAAAAAATATCTGGCTGTAGCTGGCTGTATTGTGCACATTTTTAACTTTATACCCCTAGTTCTTACTAGTTAACAGCTCTTGTCAGCCTTCAGTATTCATCTACATTGCTCCCTTTGGAAGTTTTGCTATCTCCATATTCATTTGAATTTTTTGCATTTGCTCCATGACAATAATTTCTTGTGTGGATTAAAAAAAATGTTTATTGAATATATAGCTTTTCTATGTCAAAATGTCCTAGGGCAGGGGTGTCAAACTCAAGGCCCGCGGGCTGCATCCGGCCCACGAGGTGCTTAGATCTGGCCTGTGGGGCTGACCTGGAAATAGCGAAGGACCGTGGTGCCTCTGCCAGCAAAAACGGAGCTCAGGAGGGGTGCGTGTGACTCTCCTGTGCTCCATTTTCGCTGGCTGAGGGTTGCAGGAAGTTGTTGCAGCCGAAAATGGAGCTCACAAGGGCCACATGTGGCCCCCTCCCTGAGCTCCATTTTCACGAGCAGAGGATTGCAGGAGGCCGTTGCAGCCAAAAACAGAGCTCGGGGGCCCATTTTCACTGGCAGAGTGCTTGGGCCATCACAGGTGCCCCTGACCTTAGGGATGTTGAGTTCACCATGCCCACCCTGGCCATGTGCAGCCCCCCCCTCCCGAGTTCAGACACAATCCCAATTAGGCCCTCAATGAAATCAAGTTTGACACCTCTTGTCCTAGAGCACATACTGAGTGTCTAAGTTGCTTATTCTTCTACATCATTTTAGTTGGAAAGAATAAGGATGATGATTCTGAAATTTGCTTGTGGCCTAGGAAGGCTGTGCACTAATTCACTCATATTAAGCTTTTATGCATTGTTAACCTTGCGTTTAAAAAGTCTTCTTTCTTTGATAATGTTTAGTTAATTTCAAGTTTTATGATTACCTTAAAGTTTTATTACATCACTTGAAGACTGTACTGAACTGCTTGAAGCTTTGAAGAACTATTTATCAAGCAAGAAATTAAAACAATAGATTGTTGAAAAGATGTAAGAGCCTCATTTGGAGCCACAAGTGTCATAAGTCACATTGTTAAATAGAGTTCTTTGTATCCCGCCCAGTTAGCTATATCATTGGTTTTTTTGTTTGACGTTTTTAATTTTTTTTAATCCTGAACAATTAAAGAAAACTAAATCAGTATATATTCAGTATGTCCAACATTTATATAGTTGTAAAATAACAGCTGCTTTATCCCTACCTACCGCAGTAATGTGCAAGACTTGGATTGCATGCAGCCTCAAAAAAAGTCCAAATAAAGTGGATTGGGCCAACATTTTTAGCCCTTAACTTGGTTTATGGATATTTTGTAGAGATTCTATAAGTAGCTTAACCCTTTCAGAGATTGATGACATACATAACAGCCCTTGAATTGCCTCAACTTCTCAATTATTCCTTCAGGAGTCTTAATATTCTGGCAGACTTAAGGCACCTTTTTTTTTTCTCTTCAACTTCTTTTTTAAAGTTTGAAAAAGAAGAAAAGTCAGGCCCAAACATTTTGGCTGTATGTAATCTGATGATATCATCATTGGCCAGTTCCTTTGTAGGTCTTAGCCGGGGAAGAAATAAGAGGTAACACAATAAAAGGAAAAGTAGCAATAAGCAGAGCAGAAAATCCAATATCAGACTTTATAGGAGTAATGAAAAAAAGAATGGTAATAGCCTAGATCTGTGATGGCGAACCTATGGCACACGTGCCAGAGGTGGCACACAGAGCCCTCTCTGTGGGCATACACACTGGCCAGCTGCTCTCTTCCGGGTTCTGGCACTCTGGCATGCGCACACTCCATTTTGGGCACTCAGTGCCGAAAAGATTAACCATCACTGGCCTAGATCATGGATTCCATGGGACAATATTCTGAATCACTGCCTTTATGTTGGCTCCAGTATATCCAGGAATTGCCATTTAGATGCATAGGGCCACCACAGAGGATTCCCATAAACCTGGCACCTCCTTCCAAGTTATCATTGTTGGAAATGCTCCCTCTCTTCTTCAGGGAAAGAAAGCTTGATAAGGTTCTAAAAGTTATACTAAACTGTCTAAGAAGAAGTCAACTCCACAATAGCCTCCTTGCATTTCAGGACATCTTGTTTCCCAATATCATTTTCAAGCAGGGCCAGATTCAGGTCCATACATTTAGCCAGAGAAGCTAACCTGGAAGCTTTAGGGCAGCCAATCATTCTCTGGCAGCCCAACTTACTTTATATTGTTGTGGTGAGGAAAAATAGGAGAAGGAATTATTATATAAGCTAATTTGACCCCCTGATTGAAAGATGGGATATAAATCTATCAAATTAATATATTCCTCTTACTATCAGCTCCGAAAAGAGAGCAGATGTCTTATGCAAGGTGGTATTCAGGAAATTATTTAAAACAGAATTGTTTAATAGGACTTTTGAATTATAGGTATCATTTTCTATTTTGATCAGTTGTTTTAGGATTTTGTCCATGCCTCAATTATTACTTATTGTGGCAGAACATTCTATGGCATGTCAAATTTGTCAGCTTTCAATTTCCAAACATTTGGGGTGCTGAAAAGTTGAGACATGCCTTGGGGATTGTAAAGATATTTTGGTTACTTCAATATAATTGAGATGTGCTTGGTAAGTAACTACATAAAAATCATAACTTTTTTACATTTTGTTTCTTTCTGTGAAAGTTTTACTGTCGAGACTGTAACCTGCCAAGAGCCTCTCAACTGCAGTGGGTTAAAACAAGGTCAACTAAATAAATAAAAGTGTTCTTCACGGTTGCACTACTGGGCCTACCCCAATTAATGCCAGAGTTATGGCTATTATATAGTAGCTAGAAGTAACTATTGGTAAACCACCACTCACCCCCCACACACATACATAAAAAATCCTGAGTCTCTCGTAGATAATCAGCTTCTGCAGAGCACAGAATTATGATGACAAAGAGGAAAACTCTATCAAAACATTCAGTAGAGCAAGATTCAGTGTTTTAAAGCCTTCCACCGCTGCTTCTGAGATGAATTCTCAGAGACACTAGTAATATAAATCTACAGACAATCCAGACACCCAGACAACTATACAGGATGTTCAGTTTCTTTTGACTATAGAGGTGGTCCTTGGCTTATAATTGCAATTGAACTAAGAATTATGATCATAAGTTGTTGCAGTTGTTAATACAGATCTCACATGACAGTGCCCTATTTTACAACCTTTTTGGCAGCAGTTGTTAAGCAAATGTGACTGTCGTTAAACCAAATGTGACAATCATTAAGCAAATGCAGCAGTAGTGGGTTTCAATTTTGGCTGCTACCGGTTCGCTCATGGGCGCGCACACACAACGCTTCTGCGCATGCGCAGAGATGTCCGGGCGGGTGGGCAGAACCTCCCGCCGCTGCTACCGGTTCACCCAATCTGAGGCGAACCAGTGGCAACCCACCACTGAAATGCAGTAGATGCTAAGTGAATTTGTTTTATCCACTTGGAGTTTTTTGTAAAAAAAACCAGACATAAAGACTGGAAACTGTCAAAAAAAATTGAAAATTGAAGTCAGAACACAACAGAATAACAGAGTTGGAAGGGACCTTGGAGGTCTTCTAGTCCAACCCCCTGCTCGTAGGAAACTCTACCATCTCAGATAAGTAGTTGTACAATCTCTTATTAAAAACTTCCAGTGTTGGAGCAGTCACAACTTCTGGAGGCAAGTTGTTCCACTATTAATTGTTCTAACTGTCAGGAAATTTCTCCTTAGTTCTAGGTTGCTTCTCTCTTTTATTAGTTTCCATCTATTGCTTCTTGTCCTGTCTTCAGGTGCTTTGGAGAATAGCTTGACTCCCTCTTCTTTGTGGCAACCCCTGAGATATTGGAACACTACTATCATGTCACCCGTTGTCCTTGTTTTCATTAAACTAGACATCCCAATTCCAGCAACTGTTCTTTATATGAACAGTCCCCTAATCATCTTTGTTGCTCTTGTCTGCACTCTTTCTAGAATCTCAACATCTTTTTTTACATCATGGTGACCAAAACTGGATGCAGTATTCCAAGTGTGGTCTTACTAAGGCATTATAAAGGGGTATTAACACTTCATGTGATCTTGATTCTATCCCTCTGATATAACTCAAGTCATGTGACTGCAAAATGCTGCAAACAGCCATAAGGGTGAGCCAGTTGCCAAGCACTCAAAATGTGATCACATGACCGTGGGTGGGGAGTGCAGCCATTGGAATTAGAAAACTGAGTCATAAGGATCTGTTTTCAGGGAAGAGTCTGTTGTAATTTGGTCATTACAAATTGGTCATTAAGCAAGGACTACCTGTACTTCAGAATTAAGATTTGCAACATTTCTTGCTAGCTTTCCCAGAAACTCAGTGGATTTTTTGGGTAAGATTTTTCCACCTACACAACTTTCCCCAGCATCTCTGGGCTCATTCCATTCCAGCCATTCATATATCCTCCCCAATCTTTGTCACACCTCTCCTGATCCATGCTTCACGTCTAGTGCCCCTTCACACATTTTCCCTGACAGCTCACACACACACCTTCACATCTTTGTGCATCCTTCCTGATTCATGCTGCACCTTCATACACTTTCGCCATACTTCCTCCACACCACTTCACATTCGCTTCCTCCCCACCTTGCAGCAGCCACTTCTCCTTGCTGGTCTGGAACTTGCAATGTCCTGCTCACTTCCCCACTGCCTTTAGTTATGGGAAGCCAGCAGGAACTTGCCTCACCTAATGGCTGGCAACAATCGCATTTGAGATTGTAGAGATTGTCATTGCTTGTTGTGGCCCGTCAGCGGCCTGTGCAGATTGTAGCTGATTCCGACAACGAGGAGGCTGGTATGGTGCTGCGCCAGCAGCCTATGCTGCTGGCGCTCGAATCAGACAGAGAGGAGGCTGGAGAAGATGTGGTGCCAGAGGCAGGGATTCAGCCAGGGCCTTCAGAACCTCCAGAAGCTCCTTTAAGTGAAGAGGACAAAGAGGAGGAGCCTCTTCTCAATGCACGGGTGCGCAGAGCTGCCAAAAGGCAGGAGTGGCTCCTCAGGAGGAGGTCTCCTCAAGAGTAAGGCTTGGGGCTAATTGGCCACTCCCTTAGCCTATTTAAGAAGGCACGCGGCTTGCAACAAGCTGTAGAGAACAACTTTAGTTCACTCTCCTTCGTGTCTGCAAAATTGCTTCTGGGCTTTCTGCCAACTCTAGTAAGACTGTGATTACCTTATCTTAGAATTCTGGTAGGCTGTTAAGGCAGTTCATTAACAGCCTTTGAATGATAAAGACTAAGTTATTTGAGTAAAATAAGCTTTGTATAGAGTTTGTGTGTGCTGCGTTCTTTGGGGTCCGTAGCTAGGGCAGAACGTTGCTAAGCACTGCATTCCCCCTTTATGACCATATCAGTGACAGAAATTCCAGTCCTAATGTCCATCATTAGATGAGAGCTATGTGTAGTCCATTCATAGAAACAGATATAATTACTGACAGTGATTATATCTGTTATATAATCCCCTCCTTTTTGGCTGAAATTTCTAGGTTGCTCTCACTTAATGACTGGTAGTTCAACGATTGTTCATAGTTACAGTGGTTCTGGAAAAGGTGATTTATAGCGTGTAAAGCACTTAGAACTATTGTTAAATGTCATGTGCCACTCCTCCCCCAGTCACATTTCACCCACTTGGTAATGGGCTCACATTTACAACTAGTTGCAATATCTGCAATCACATGACTATGATTTGCACAAAACAATTTCTGCCAGAAAACAACAAAAATGCCCATTGGATGTGCCAGATTTGCTTAATTGAATCAGTTCACATAGTGACCTGCATAATGATCACTCGGACTTACAATCCAAATTTTGAGCCCAATTGTGGTCATTAAGCGGAGACTATCTGTACTACTCGATTTCTGAAATCACAAAAGTAACTTATCCTTATTATGACTTATAATAGCCAGAAAGTAATTAGAAAGTTAATCTTGTGAATGTATGTCCTTTAAAAGGCTCCGCAAGAGTAGTGAACAAAAGATAAATTATCCCTATATTATCCTAAATTATCCCAAGCCCTTAGGAAACCACTGTCAGGTACGGAATGGGAAAACTCGCTGCAGCTGACTCGCCCCAGCTGATTCACCACAGGATAATGTGCCATAGATAACTCGCCACAGCACAATTCACCACAGGATAATTCAATGCAGATAACTGAAGAGAGGGGCAAGTAAATTGCAGCAAGCCTTGTCTTGCTTTAGGTTTGAACCTTCTCAAGTTAGAAGTCCTTGAGGATGGGGTAATCCAGAGCATGGAGTCTTAGTGGCCCATCGGTCAAGCGGTGGAGCAAGCACAGCACAGCACATCTGGGTACTTCCTGTGCAGATCCAGGCCAAGACTATAGTGCATCTCTGAAAGGAGGCCCATCACCATTGCTTCTTCGTAGTATGTCTGTTGTGAGGGCCACTCATTCTGCTGACATCGAGGTACTGGTCTCAGATACGCAGGGCTGGAAGGGGAAGCATTTGGGCTCGCAGCTCTTCGGTAGCTTCATTTTAAAAAGAGTCGCAGATTGCTCCAAGGTTGTTTATTTAGCCAGAAAGAATTCCTAATCGGTCCAGTGACATTTTACAGCTGGTCAATGAAGGATTCTTTGGGGATTTCTAGGATCGGCCCGTTTGCTTCCAGTCCACCACAAGGAGCCAAACCTTGAAAAAATGGGCTGACTGCAACAGGCTTCCAACCAAGCGTCAGTGTATCTGCTTTTTCTCACCCCCGTATCCCCCCTTCTCCCCTCTCTTTGTCTCAGCTCCAGATTTGCCCTTTCCCTTTCCATGCAAGCAAATTAAGGTTTGCTTGCATGGAAATGGAAAGGGCAGATTTGGAGCTGAGACAGAAAGAGAAAAGAAGGGGGGCATGGGAGAGAGAAAATGTAGATGTTGCTATCACTCACCCCAAAAGCTGTTGCTGGCAACCCATTTTTTCTGCATTTGGCTCTGTGTGGTGGAGTGGGAGCAAATAGACCAATCCCAAAAATCCACAAGGAATCTTTCATTGAATGGTTGGGAAAATGCCACTGGGACTCTATGCTCTGGCTCACCCCAGCCTTGAGGACTTCTAAGTTGAGAAGATTCGAACCTAAAGCAAGACAAGACCTGCTGCAATTCACTTGTCCCTCTCTTGAGTTATCCCATGTTGAATTGTCCCACGGCAAGTTGTCCCACAGCGAATTAGTCGCAGCAAGTCAGCCAGGATGAGTAGGCTGTGGCGAGTTGTCCTAGGCCCATGATGGCGAACCTATGACACGCCATATCAGTGGGCACGCCAGCTCAGCTCTGGTGCACATACACGTGCCGGCTAGCTGATTTTTGGAAGTAGTGAAACAGGCTGTTTCCTGCCTTTGGAGGGCCTGGGGGTGAGGAAGGCCCGTTTTTCTTTCTCACCTTGCTCCAGATCCTCTCTATGCATCTGGGGAGGGTGAAAACAGCCTTTCCCACT
>WNWU01000005.1:36604101-36656998 GCA_012654045.1 Ptyas mucosa
ATATATATATATTCTGTTTATGTTTTTAATCTATTTAATAAGTAATGTTTATCCCAGTAAAACTACATAGAAAATAATTTCAATGATTGTGAAATTTAATTAAGAAGATCAGGAACGTATTTAATAAAACAATTAATATAATGAGTCACCAAAAACATACAAAAAATTAAGTGATTGATAATAATTTTGGGAAGATTATAACTCAATTTAAAAGATTATAAGAAATAAGTCTCAATCTTTTAACTGGCAATATTGTCATTTATTTTTTTCCAATGTAATTTGGTGAATTATGAATTGATTGTTTATAAAACCTTTCCTTTTCTTAATGAAAGATTTTACTCTTTGTAAAAGTTAGTATTACAGAGAACTAGTAGATTTTGAGTTTTAAAGCTATACATAAATAATGTTCCTGTATTTAAAAAGCAAGTATTCATAACAAATAAACCAACAAATTATACCAGCTTGTTGTCTTATTTTCTTTTTAAATTGTCTTAAAATGAGATGGAGAAAATCTTGTTTCCTTGTGAGTTAATTTTATTGTATTTTTAATTTTTCAATAGGCAATTCTCATAAAGGTTTTATTTGTGGAAAAAAACAAGTATTTGTCTCAGGAAATTTCAGCATTGCTCAGAATTCATTCCCTTATCATGTGTACAAACAGTTCAGTCTTTTGTAACCACCCATGCTATAATAAACTGAGCTCAATGGAAAATCTATTTACTTTTCAGCACAGCAACTCCCAACTCTTTAATTATCTATTTATGAGATAATAGAACTTGTTAATATTTGTAAAGCTAAAGCCTGTTGCTTCAACATGTTCTATATATGGCATAAAAGGGCTGCTGTTAATCTGATTCTTTGACATATCCTTAAATAGGTTTGTCTTAACTTTTTATGGCTATGTAGATAAAAACACTGTTGGTTGTTCATTTTTAACCGATTATACATTTGCAAGTACAACAGATTTTTAAAAAAATTTCAGTGGGGAAAAAACAATGTACTTAAGTTTTATTAATTGAAACGAGTGTAATTTTTTCCCTCTAAACTCCCATAGTTTAATATAGAAGGCATGAAAGATTAGTACGAAAAATTATGGGTTATTGTATAGTATTGTTGGGAAGAATAGTTTTGATTAATATTCTTGCATATCCCTCAAAATCATAGAATCAAATTGGAAAGGACCACAGAGCATCTAATATTAATTACTTGTATTAATATCTTTAAAGTAGCTTATAATTCTCAAATCATATAGTAAAAAAATTAGAACAAGCTGTTACATACCGTTTCCCCGAAAATAAGACATCCCCTGATAATAAGCCCAATTGGGCTTTTGAGCGCATGCGCTAAAATAAGCCTCCCCCCTCCCCGAAAATAAGCCCTCCCCAGAGCTGGAAATCAGGTAAGACAGCAAGAGGAGTCCCATCTTTGCTCCAGGCACCCCAAAATAATAAGACCTCCCCGAAAATAAGGCCAAGTGCTTATTTCGGGGTTCAAAATAATATAAGACAGGGTCTTATTTTCAGGCAAACACGATAGTAAAGATGTAACAATACATAAAATGTACTTTTCATTATTTCATTATATATTGAAACATTTGGAGGAGCTTTATTCAACACCTATGAAATCAGTCTGCTGATAAAGAAAAATGTTTACTTTTCTTTACATTTATGAGGAACGCCACTGAAAGTTTTCGCCAGCATTAACTATTGAAAAGTGAGATGTTTATGCAAACTATAAAGTGTCTGGTCATTCTGATGTTATTCATAATAACATGCTTTGTCCCAAAGTCAGGCATGTAAGAATTAAACGTTAACTTGAACAAGAAACATAATAAATGCAACCCCACTTTCTTTGCTTAAAGCAATAAGGGGACCAAGCATCATTTTAAGTAAAAAAAAACATACAGTTTGTATGTTATTTGACTAAATAATGTAGACGATATGACTAACTCACAGAATTAGTACAGTTTCAAAAGATTTTGTTGCATTATGAAATTAGAGCATTGGCCATCAACATTCTAAATTAAGATACTTGGTTTTGCATCAATTCTGATTCCTATCCTGTTAGTTTAAAATTGTACATAACTCTTCTTAGAAGTAAATTGTGACATGTTGAAAAACTTTTGCAGAACAGCAGTTCAGACTAAGGTATATACTTCTTTAAGTATGACATTTCCAATTCTTTCTCTGAGATTTCTTCACCTGTAATCAGATATCACAACACATATAAGCTCATAATAATTGTTTGTGTTTATGTCTGTCACCAAGAGTAATTAATCTTATTGTGTGGCTTTACAATAACATTGCTATTATATACTTAGCTGCACCTGTGTTTTGACCTCCAAATTAGGATAAAACTGTGGGAAATGCATAAAGTGCATTCGCCCTGAATTCCCTTTACAATTATTGTTGTGTAATAATTAGAAGAAAATTGCTTCACTTGAGACAAAATAATCCAGGGATTCTCAAAAATGTGAGTGGTATCCTACTGAGGGATTTAAATAAATTGGAAGGGTGGGGGGGAATGCAAACTGGGGGAAGGGCTTCCATACACAAAACCGGATTACAGTCAGAACTTGCTTCCAGTCTGCCTGGACGAGACAACGCCAAATTGTTCACGTAAGCCTGGAATGAGTTCTGACAGGATTGCAGATTGGTGTGTAAACTTGCTGGATCACTGTCAGGACTAATTCCAATTCTCTGCCGAAACAGAGAGGAGAAGAAAGCCTGCAGTCTGTGGGTTGGTGTCTGCAAAGTTAAACAGTGTTCAGAACTTGCATCCCACCCAGCTTTAACAATTTAGCACTTAACCTGTCCCAGCAAAGTCCAGGCGAGTTCTAACAGGTTTCTAGTTTTTTGTGTACAGGCCTGCCCTATCATAATTTGGATCTATTCCTGGAGTGGGGCTTGCTCAGGCAAGACAAGTAGTAAAGCCTGCAGAAGTTTTTAGAGATGGCTAAACCCCTGTTTACAATCATCTGTCAAGTCATCTCCTAGTCACAACAAAAATATTAATTGCCATTTTAGAAAGGTTTTCCCATCCTCATTCCAGAATGAACATTGATATGGCCTTTCAAGGCACTATTCTGCAGAAGTGTGTAAAGCATTGCCCATTCCAAACTTTTAAATTTGGAACAGCTGTTTCAGTTCAAAAAACTTGGTCAGAACAGCATTAAGCTGCTTCCAGTAAACCAAAACAACTGATTCTCTCAAATCTAAGTATCAAATTGGAGGCCAAAAAAAAAAGATAGACAAAATAGCTATAACTTAGTGCAGTATGAGAAGTAGGTCTCTTGCTTTTTTTATATTACCGATAATATATTGAATAGTACAAAAAGAAATTTATTTATTTATTTATTTTTATTTATTTATTTTTACAGATTATATACAGATTTATAAAACAACTCATGGCCTTAATAAAATTGTCTAATTTTCCATTTTTTCAATAATTTTTGCTTATATCGTAGCTAATTAAAGAAACCTAAAAGTATGCAGACATAATTCTTTCAAAAATACTCTTATTTACTAAAATTGGCAAACAATTGGTTTATTAGCTAGCATTTTTTCAAGATAAGAGTAGAGCAAAGAGATCATCCTATTTGAGATCACAGAAGTTATTATAGTAAATTTTGTAGTCATATCTCTATTGTCTCCATCTGGCCTTTATAATTTTATAGAGTTTCCAGGCATGCTACATGTTATTCAACAGACTTATGGAGTTATTAATGAGTTACACTTATTTTTTTAAACTGCATTTTCATTTTCTGTTCTTTTGATCTCCTCAGAAATCATTCCCTGTTTTTCTAGACCAGGGGTCCCCAACCCCCAGGCCACAGCCCACTACTAGGCTCTGACCCATTCAGAACCGGGTCATGCAAGCAGCGAGTGAGTGCACTTGCATGTGAAGCTCCATTTGCATGAGCTTTCAGAAATGGAGCTGCATGTGCTCATACACACATCTCAGTGGTGGGTTTCAAACTTTCACTACCAGTTCAGTGGGTGTGGCTAGGTGGGGGGCATGTGACTGAGTGGGCATGGCCAACTTGACGTCACCACACTCATGCCCGTTCAGGCTCATGACCCCTCCCACCTAGCCACACCTACAGGAAAAAGTAGGAAAATGTTTGGAATTTCCACCTATCTACCTCTGCCCTTCCTTCACCAGTCGCCCCCATTTTCCCTCCTTTAGCAGCCCCAGCCCTAGCCCCGCTTCCTCCCCCACCACCACCTCTTTGTTCGGGCTGCTTCCACGGTGGCTGGTCCAGAGTCTGGAAGACAAGCTGACTGGAGTTTTCAGCGGCCCCCCGCTGCTGCTGCTGGAAAGCAGCTGGCAAAGAAGCCGCAGGCTGCCAAAAAATACCGGAGGTCACGGAAAAAGCTGCTGCCGTTGCCACCATGTTCTTTGCGCACGTGCATCCCATTGGACTTGCAAGGCAATGGGATGCACATGCACAAAGAACTTGGCAGCAATGAACATGGTGGGCGGGGCAAGCGAGCAGCGACCGGGGGACCGATTCAGGGGCGTGGCCAGCTGGACATCGCTACCGGTTCAGTGACCTTGGCCAAATTTCTGCCGGCGGTTTGCACAAACCGATACAAACTGACTGAATACCACCTCTGACACACCTGACACTCGCACAGAACCATTCCCCCCCCCTCCGGCCACCAAGGTTGGGGACCGCTGTTATACAGTCACCAGTGTCCTCTTTTTAAAAATATGGTAGGCCACATAAATTATAGTGGCATGGAAAATGTTTATGATAATGATTAAAATGAAAGATATAATAGTAAGCACATATATATATATATATATATATATATATATATATATATATATATAATTGTTGAATGGCAGTGCCAAGACTATTTATTTATCAAATATTGTTACAAATCATGAAGAAGTTTACTTCATGGTTAATTGAATTGATTGTATTATACTTATTTGAGTGATCATTTTCATCACATGATCAAGAATAAATACGTTTCAAATCTGAAACTCTTTAGGTAATGAAAAAAGAATTAAAATTGATAACAACTTCTGAGAAAGAAAAAAATAAGTGAAAATGGTAGCTCCTCAAATAAATTAAGATGGTTTCAAAGAATTGGATCGAATGCATAGGTTGTACCAATTGTGGTATGGGTGAATTTCATGGTTTCTTATATAATGGGTCATGGAATCAGCCTGCCATGGAAATCCAAACATTGCATTCTGTAATATTCATGTATTCATATCATTAATAGCAATTATATGGAAGTTATGAATTTGCCAAGATTTATTTAATATTCATATCATTGTTTGAAATATTTTGCTATCTATTATTATTTTAATTAAACTGACAGAAGCCTGCAGCCTTAGCTGTATTGTTTAGTTTTATCCATATGCTATAAATTTCTTTCAGTATCTTCAGTCATTGTATTACCATAATTAGAATGTCTAAACCATTCCCATTACATCAGCAAGCTGAATTGCATAATTAAACCCCAGAAAAAGGAAAGCCTCTTGTTTTCAGAGCTTATGCAATACAACAGTACATGTGAAACCCATGACTATAAAATGGCAACTTGTAAGGTAATGAGTATTAAGATTGTTGCTTTTATATTTGTATAAAATTGCTACTATATCAGAGCTGATTTATAAGACCAACCAGTCTTAACAGTAAAGGGCAAATAGAGAATTGTGTGATAGAGCTTTTATGGAATTCTGATCCCAGTTATACAGATGCCTTCAGCAAAGCTCCTTATCCTTATCTAAGCCATTTATTAGAAAATTGCTAGTCTCATTTTAGTTTTCCAGGCAATCTTATGAAAGGGGAAATCTTTTTTTCTTCCATCCTTGACCCCAAATTAATACATGACAGATATATGTCACATATCTTGTCCCTCCATCTTAGGTTACTAGAAAAAGTATGTATTGTTCTGAAGCTAAGCACAAGCAATAAATTCTTCTCCTCGGCATAAGGAACATATGGATAGAATTGGAACCATGTATGATGTCCAGATACAACATTTTATCTTCTTTTTATAAAACTAATGCATTCTCATTACATCAATTCATAAGCGTTATAATGTGGAAGTCAGTAACAAATATTGTGCAACCAATTTTCATGACTTCAGGTTACTAAAAAATGATACAGTCAGTAATATATGCATTTTTCAGAGTATAAGACACACTTGTTTCCCTCCTAAAAGAGGCTGAAAATTTGGGTGCATCTTATATTCCGAATGTAACCCCGCCCACCTGCCGGTCCCCACCCTTTGGCCTCCGTGCACCCTCTTCCTGGTTGCAGAGATTGCCACCGACAATGGCTTGTGTTTTTGGGCTCCATGTGTCACATTTTCAGCCTCCAAATGTGAGAGCCCTTCAAGGCTGCGGGGATCATCAAAGCACATCAACGCCAATTGCCGCCCAAAAATGCAATGCGTTTGGAGGCTGAAAATGCGATGTGCGGGCCCCAAAATGGCTACCTGGAACAGCTTCTGCCTTCACTTACCCCTTCTGCGCTTCGCCTGCTTTAGTCACTGGAGCTCCCTCCGACGATCAGCTGTGCTTTAGAAGCTGTTTTTTTAGCCCCAACCAGCCCCAACCTCAAAACCAGCGAGCAAACTAATCTGTTGAAGCTGACCAGGTTAAGGACGCTAGCCGGATGAATACCTGGTAGGCAGAATTTTTTTTTCCTATTTTCCTTCCCAAAAACTAAGGTACATCTTATATTCCGATGCGTCTTATACTCCAAAAATACAGTAGTTCATTATAAATTAAGTTGACAAAGGAATAAAAAAAAGGCAGCCTGATATAATACATGAGTTTATTCCTAATTTTCCACGGGTTTTTTTGTCATGACTGAGGAAGTTATCTCATCTTTCTCTTACTTCAGAGGAAAATTAAGCAGTGCAATATGAGATCTTGCTGTCATACAAATCCAGGATTTCTCAACTCACACTGTCTTTTCCTTTGTAGGGAAAAGGGCAATGATTTTATTTTTAAAAATATGGCCTTAAGATTATTTCTGAGCTCCTATTGTCATATCTGTATGAAATTCTAGACATTATATAGCCACTGCTGGATTATTAGTGCAATAGGGTTTCAGGTCACGGATCCTCAGAACGCTTCAAGAAATTAATCCATGGAAGATAACTGATAGTGACAACTACCAAAGATGGTTCCCTGATTTCTTCCTGTTTGAAGGCAGTCACTGTGAATACAGCAGTAGATAAAATAAAGCAAAACCAATTAAGGTTTGCAACTTTCATGTTATTCTTGTGGGTTTCCTAAAGCCATCTTTTAAGAGCCATGGTGGCACAGTGGTTAGAATGCAGTGCTGCAGGCTAATTCACTGCTCATTCAGGAGTTCAGTTCTGAGCTGCTCAAAGTTGGCTCAGCCTTCCATCCGTCCAAAGGTAAAATGTAAAATGAGGACCCAGATTGTTGGGGGAAATATGCTGACTCTGTAAACTGCTTAGAGAGGGCTGTAGAGCATTGTAAAGCGGTATATAAGTCTAAGTGCTATTGCTATTTTTTGCAACTGTGAGAAGCAGAATACAGGACACTGATATTGAAACAAGTTGCTAGGTACCTGTATGTATTTTTTTTTAATGGCTTAACACTGATTTAAGTTTAGCTTTCTGATCTTATCCTGGATGGAATCTGAAGAATCAAAAATATCTCAATGGATAATTTTCTTTTTAAATTAATGTGATACTTTTCTGAGAAAATGTAGCTGGAGTTGAGCAGAAAACAACTCCGCAATCACTGTAGAAGAAATGTTTGAAAGAAGCATGTGGATATACATTCAGAGGGGTTATTTTTTAACAGATCACTCTAAATTAGAAGTATCATCTTGTATTCTGTCTGTACATCATTTGTAAGTAGCAATGTAGCTGCTTTATGAAAAGATTTCCTTAAAAGTAACTGATAAAAGAGAAGTGAACATATTACTATAAAATGTGTCAATTATAAAAAATTAGAAGCCCAAAGAACTGGGTACATGTCTTAAGAATATTTAAAGTAGTTTAACCACAAATTATAATGTAAGTTCACAAGGTACAGATTTTTAAATACAGGGTTTCCCTTACCATTTCATATGCTTTTCTTTCATGGTGAATGTACAAACAGATCTGTCCTTTCATCTTGCATTATGAAACAACACACAAATACATACACTTTCCCCCCCCCCCCCAAACTTTGAAGATAGCATGTTAACATTTTTAAGTTACCTTCAGGGCTATCCCAACTGTTTAAGCTGTCCAAACAGTCGTCAAAGTCATATAATATTATGCATACAGAGGACCCCAAAAAAGGATTGTTTCGAACTTTGTAATACAGGTAGTCCTCGACAACAGTTCGCTTAGTGACCATTTGAAATTAAAACAGCACTGGAAAAGTGACTTATGACCATTTTTCACACTTATGACCATTGCAGCAACCCCATGGTCACTTGACTTACATTCGGATGCTTGACAACTGACTCACATTTACGATGGTTGCAATGTCCCAGGGTCATGTGATCACCTTTTGCAACCTTCTGACAATCAAAGTCAATCAGGAAACCAGATTCAGTTAAGAACCATGTTACTAATTTAACAACAGCAATGATTCACTTAAGAAATGTGGCTAGAAAAGTCATAAAATGGGGCAAAACAAATTTCTCACTTAGCAACATGAATTTTGGGCACAGTTGTGATCGTAAGTTGAAGACTACTTGTATTGGAATAAATGTTGGAGAGAAAATATAGGATTATATGTGATATGAGAATTGTACATGCTATGATATTCTGCACATATCTAGAATGTTAAAGTTTAACTATTTAGCATAAATAAGAGTTGGAACCAATTATGGAGCACGCCAACTCGCCACGGTCAATCACCATGGCCAACTCACCACAACCAGCTTGCCGTAGCCAATTCATTGCGGGACAATTCGCCACGGTCAACTCAGTGAGTTTGGTGAGTTTCTAATATCAAAGAAGTGGTGGACTGGAATCATTAAAGAAAGGATGCAAAAGGATGGACAGAATAAAATGTAAATTTAAAAAAAATTAAAATATTTTTAAATTTCTTTTCAATAATTAAATTGAATGGGAAATTTTTTAAAAAATAGTTTTCCTAGCTAAAAGGAGAACTGTACATCATTAACTTGAATCCAATGACACTGAAAGTCAGAAAGTCATAATATGGTGCCTGAAGAAAATAATGGAGGCATCAGGTATCATCAGGTAAATGCTACCATAAAACATTTTTTTCGTAGTAACTCTGAACACTGCTCTCTGAATATTAGGGCAACTGATGAAAGGCTTTGGATAAAGATTGTAAGCATTGACTAATTCATATGGGAAATACCAGTTGTGAAATTCACTAACCTTCGCTACTGGTTCGGGAACGGGAGCATGCGGGAGCAAGCCTTCTGCGCGTGTGCAGAGGGTCAAAAACAGAATGTAATGACGTCCCAGCGGGTGGGCGGCACCTCCTGACGCCGGTGCTACCAATTTGCACGAGCCGGATAGATCCAGCCAGATTTCACCTCTGGGAAATATCCATACCCCTGTTGTTGCTAATTCACTTAATATTGAAATACTTTTGGTGGGAGGGAATCTGTGACAGCATCATCAAAAAAAAAAGCTATCTGAAAAACTAAAAGCATAAATAATGGCAAAAAGATGTAAAACTGGATAGAAAAAATCACATAGGCATAGTCTGGGTCAAGCCAAATTGGCTAGCCAGTAGATTTTGTGTGCTGCTGCACAGAATTTGGCAACATTGTCCCTTATGAGAAGTTGGAATCAGAGGGTACAGTCTAGGCAGCAAGTGGAGAATAAGAGAATAAGAATGAATAGAGGAGGGAAGCATGTTCAGGGAGTGGCCAACATACCCATCGCTGCAGGGACATAGACATTTCTTAGAGGAGATTCTATGTGCCTTTGTAACACAATTAAGAGGAGAGCAAATATATTTAAAATTCAGTTCTCAAATTCTGATTTCTGATATTTGTGTATATATTATTACATTTATTTCTAAACTATCAGAAAATGTATACATTTCTGTTATTATTTTTTTGTAAAAAAATACCCTGCATTTCAATCTCAAATTTAAGCTTAATTTCTTAAATGGAAAAAAAATTATAATGGAATTGTGCATTCAAATAGTGACCAATTTATTTCTATCCAAGGGATGAAGAATTATTCCTTCTGCTGTTGCTGTGGAGAGCAATATGTTTTCTTGCTGATGGAGAATAGTCCAAAAAAGTGGGTGGGATTTTTAGGTTCAGGGTGAAAAGTTTTGCCTGTTTCTGCTTACATTTGACCTTTCTGTCTTCTAGGTTAAATATAAGACTATGGAAAGTGACTTAAAGTGAGTCAGATCAATAACTCAACTAGCACAATGTAATTTACATCGTTTGGCAGGAGTTTGGCAACAATTTAGACAAGAATCTTTCCCAGTTTGACTTAGTGATGTTACGGAATACTCATAGGAGTGATTTTCATGAAAAGTATGTGATCCATCACTGACATAAGAGCCAGTGGCCATTTTCATTCAAGAGATTTCTCAGTGATTCAGAAGCTGGCTTCAAATGGAAAATCGTAGTAAATACTTAAGTACACTTTGTGTCCAATATCATAGATAGTCATGCAAAATAGGCATAGTCTCCTTATAGTTCTCAGTGGCATTGATGAAACTTGATTATTTGTCTAGGCAGAATAACCAGTAACTTTCTTGTGCTCCAAATCAGGGCTTATTATATATCTCCTGTTATGTGCAGGAGCCCAGCTGTATTAAGAAGATTAGATTATCTTCTAACTACCACAAAGCTAGTAGAAACACGATGCCTTCTACATATTTGGTAGTTAGATAGATTTAACATTGCAGCAACTGTATTTTCCTTTTATCTCTTTTCTTTGTTTTATTTTAAAAGGAGCAATGTTTATCTAAACATGAAGTAGATAGTAAGTTGTATCTAATATGTTTAATAAGTATACTACTAATAATACTTAACAAAACACTTTTATGTATTATTCTGAAAATATCTCTAATTGCCATTTTTTTCTTTAATTCTAGTCAATTATTTCAAATATGTTTCATTGGTACATTCATCAGGCTTCAGACCTTAAATATATGTTTGAATTTGAATGTATAGATAACATATTTGCTAAAATAATTTCTATCCTTCATCTTATTTATCTGTGGATTTTTTTTTAAATCTATGTTGGTCTAAAAGCCTGTGAATCCATATAGGATCATATCTTTACCCTGCTGTCCATTGTGATCTACTATCATATCTACACATAATTAATCCTAACATATTTTGGATCTATAAAAGTGTATAATATTGATAGATGCAGTGTTTTTTCATAGGAATTTTAATCTACCATATTCACATATGCTTACAAGTCACAGTATAACTTTTCCCAGTGTAATAACTTCATTATAAACCCTCTGTTTAGTTGATTTATATCACCAAACGGCCTTTACCATGAGAATTCTACGACTCTGTGAAATGAAGTAACAAATATTGTATTGATTTTTACACTCTGCTATCTTTTTCATTGAGATTCATAGTTTCTAGTAAGTGTTTAAACACTGT
Organism: Ptyas mucosa; assembly: GCA_012654045.1. Lineage (NCBI taxonomy): Eukaryota > Metazoa > Chordata > Lepidosauria > Squamata > Colubridae > Ptyas > Ptyas mucosa. Next base: position 36,615,677 of record WNWU01000005.1, read on the forward strand.
AGTTACATGTGAAATACTGCTTCCATGATTACTTTTCTTTTTGCATAAATAAGCTACTATTTGCACACCACCTCTTCAAATTTACTTGCTTTCCTTCAGAATGTAAAGATAGCTTATTTTCTATTTTTTAATTTTTATAGATTTATATAACCAACCATCTCACATAAAAGTGGCTCTGAGTGGCATACAGTGCTTAATAAAAATAAATACATAAAACAGTCTGAAATAAAAAAAACTATAAAAATGATACAAAACAGAAAATAATACTAACTGGAATAAGCGAGTATCACAAAATCCCTCTTGTCTCCTGGCCCCCTAGGCCTGATAACACAACCAGATCTTGAGGGACTTGCAGAACATTGGAAGGAATTAAGCTAATCTTGCTTCCAGGGAGAGAAGATTCCACAAGTCAGACACCGTGGAAGGCCCGCCTCCCGGGACTCACCAGATGTTATTCCCTGGCAGATGGGATACTAGCATGCCTTCTTTGCCAGACCTGATAGGGTGAGCAGATGTAATGAGGAGAGGCATTCCCTCAGGTAACAAGGTCTAGTGCCGTGAAGGACTTTAATGGTCAAAAGCAGCTGGACCTGGAAGCAAACTGGCAACCAATGTGAAGCAGAGTGGCACACATAACTTGCCCTGCTCCACAGCATTTTGTACCAGTTGAAGCTTCCAGATACCCTTCAAGGGCAGCCCCATACAGAACATGCTACAGAAATCTAAGCAAAAAGTGACTAAGGCACGAGTGACCATGAGCATAGTTCCCCCACCCTCCAATCTAGTCATAGGCATAACTGGTGCACAATAACAAAGCTGTGCAAACACCCTTGCACAGACTACCATGACTGCCACCTGCTCTTTGAGTAAGAATCGTGAGTTCAGGAGAATCCCCAGATTGCGCACAATGTATAACTGAAATATTCCCAGAGTCCTTGCTCTCTATATCAGGGGTCACCAACCTTTCAGACCTCAGGGACCACTAAATTCATAATTTTAAATCCAGCAGACCACTAATACGATCTGCCTAATGACTGGCTGGGTGGGCGTGGATAGGTGGTCATGTGACTGGGTGGGTGTGGCCAATTCTGTCACTCATGTCAAGGGGTGCCTCGCCAGCCTCTACTCGCCCCTCCCCTCCCAGCCACTCCTTACCTGCCTGCCCGGGCTCCTTACGGCCTCAACAGGAAGCAGTTGTTTTGAGCTAAGCAGACACCATGAGAAAGAGTTGGCAAAACAGCTGCTTAGTTCAAATTGGATCTGACCGAGAAGGAGGCTCAGCAGAAGCACCTCACTGAGGACTATGAGCATAGGCTTTCCAAGCAGAGGGAAGACCTGTGGGAGTGCAAGACCAGGTACCGGCATCTGGAGGCTCAGTGGGCTGAGATGGTCAGGCAGTTCCAGGCCACGATGCAGTCCCACTGGAACAAGGCCCTCCGGCTCTTTGCCACCAGCGGCACTTCCCTCCAGCCTTCGCCCAAAGTCCCGCACCAGGAGGCTAAAGCAGACTCCAAGTCGGAATTTCTCCCTTGTCTGACTCTCACAAAACAACGTCGAAGGGGGAGACTCTCTGCAGCAACACAAACGTTCATTCATGAATCCGGCCCAGGGGTCGTACTTTGAGGACCCCTGATTTAGTGCAATATAAAAAATACAAATAATTTTTCTGCGGACCATCAAAGTTTTCTCGCGGACCACCAGTGGTTCATGGACCACCAGTTGGTGACCGCTGCTTTACATAACCTGTGTGATAAGAGTTATTCGGTTTTGCAAGATCTGTCTTCCTGCCATAACATTTTTCAAAAGGTGCGCAATATTATACAAACAAGCTTAACAACTCAAGTAGCAGCTTGGGCATAGCTAATTTCAGGCACACATTTGGTCTTTCGTCAGCCCTTTTTTCTGATACCTTGTTCAGATTTCTTTTGTACTTGTGTGGAAATAATTGATTGCAGCTATCTTGTTTTTGCTTTTAAACTGCAAACCTGAGTACAGGTCCTGTGATTTTTTGTTTTGTGCACAACGCCTAGTTACTGTAGGCACTTGAGAAATAATAATTAAAAATTGCATGGCATTTATTACATAGGAGGGGTGGCATTCTGTGTTCTGTCTTGGAAATGGCACTGTGGGAAAGATCATAAAGTAACAAATGCATTCTTGGCAACTATTTCTCCATCTCTAGAAAGTCTGTATCATGTTTGAAAAGAAAAAAAGTAGGATTTTGTCTGAAGGTGGCTAAGCATGCACTTACTTTCTGTCCTTGCTACATGCATATATGTAGTCACCCTTACATTTAACTAGGGTTAAGCTCCTTAGCTCAAAAAATTAATCTCTTCCAATTTATACCCGTAATTATATGCGCAGAAGGTCAAGTTAGGCTGAATGGTTGGCCAAGGTTTTTTAATTAACCTTGTGGCTGAGTGAAATTTTATATTGAAAGAAAGCACTTTTTTTTGTGGCATATCACTTGTTTCTGTGCTCAAACTGCCCTTGATTCATTAGTGATTTTAATTAAGGAACGTATTTTAAAAATTGCATTTAACAAATATTGAAGACGATGTCAATACAATATTTTTAAAAACTAAGTTTCTTTTGATTTAAAATATTTAATTCATAATTTAAAACTATATTTAAAATATGATAAACTAAATCTTGGCATTAATTATTTAATATATCCTAAATTGTTTGCATCACTGTGTTCACAAAAGTTTTCAATACCAATTTGTGGGAGTTTCAAACCTGAATATCTTTGTTATAGATCTATTTACAAGACTGCTTTCTGTCACCGGTAGCCTCCCACCGACCAGTACACTCCCACAGAGAGGGGCTCCTCAGGGTGCCGTCGGCCAAACAATGCTGGCTGGCGGCCCCCAAGGGGAGGGCCTTTTCTGTGGGGGTACCTACCCTCTGGAACGAGTTGCCCCCGGAGATACAGCGGATCCCGGATCTACGCACTTTCCACCGTGCCCTAAAGACGTTTCTGTTTCATCAAGCCAGGCTGACCTGACCTACTCTTTTAAATTGTTTTAATTTAAACTGTTAGATTAGGGGTCTTAATATAGGGGTTTAACTGTGGGCCAAATTAATTTAATTGGATTTTAATATTGTTTTAAATTTTGTATTTTTTGTATTTTATCTGGTGGCTGTTCACCGCCCCAAGTCCCTTGGGAGAAGGGCGATATACAAATATAATAAACATAAACATAAAGAACATAAACATATGGCCATAACTTACAAACATAATTGGCTATAGGCTAGTGTATCAGATCACCTTTGTATCTTTCTTACTCTTTTTCACTATGAAGGCATAATGAAAATAGAAATGAGGATTACTTTGATAGTCATTCTATATCAGAGGTGTCAAACTCAAGGCCCACGGGCCAAATCCAGCCCATGGGGTGCTTAAATCTGGCCTGTGTGGCCGGCCTGGAAATACCAAAAAGGACTGACACACGGTACCTCTGGCAGCCAAAACCAGGTGCGGAGGGGGGCGCACATGCCCCCTTGTACCCCATTTTCAGGCTGGATGGCCTCCTGCAGCACTTTCCCGGCCAAAATGGCGCACAAGCGGTCACATGTGCCCCCCCCAGCCCTTTTTGGCCAGCAAAGTGCTGCAGGAGGCGTCTATCCCATCTCTTCCCCCCCCCCCCGGCCCATGGAGGAGAACTACAATGCTGATCTGGCCCTTGAAGAAATCAAGGGTATCAAGTTTGATACCCCTGTTCTATATGTTCCTTTGCTGTGAACATACAAACTTTGTCATTGTTTCCAATACTTTGCAAAGAGTTTAATCCTGGCATGTCAGCTATATAGAATTCTTTCTTATTTAAAGCATTAGTGGATTTTAAAGTGGGATTACAATAAATGAAGGCAAATATATGTGTCCCAGGATAATGTTGGTCCCGATGACCGACTCAGATTGGATCCTGGAATTACAATCTTTATAATATAGGGAAAATAGGTGAATGTTTTTGTGACTGGAAGAGAACTTTTCTGGAAATCCATTTTGTTTTTGCTTTTTTCTCTTGTTTCATTTCTCTGTAAAAAGATCTATTTTCTCCTTTAGGACCTTTTAAAACTTCTGTGTTGCTCAATACAGTGATAATTTGGAAAATACTTATTTCTTGGAAAGTGCTCACATCCTTGAGCAATTATTCAATAGAATGATGCAGTAACGTTCTGCTATCAGGAGTTGAGATACTCTATTAGAGATGATCATCATTTGATTCATAGAGGATATATTTTTTCAAGTCCCAAAAGTGCTTTTTCAAAAGACAACTGGGCTTAGTTTTTCCTTGAAGATGTTTCGCTTCTCATCCAAGAAGCTTCTTCAGTTCAGTTCACTTATGCATTTAGTTTTGAACGTTACTGAAACAACTAGGAATTTGTATTTTTAATATTTTATTTAATTGTGATACTGTTGTGACCTAGGCTCACTTAGTCATACAGGACACAATTATTCTCAAACAAAACTATTTTATTATAACAGCTGAGAATTACTTCATTCCCAGCTTAGTCCAAATTAATTCCAAAACAAGTCCTTCAGAAAAGTCCTTCAGGCTTATCAGAAACCTTTATCATCTTTGGCACCCTGCCACAGGTTTTTCTTGGCAAAGCCCCACGAAGTTCAGAAACAAGAGACACCGATGTTGCTTTCCTACAAAGAGCCCAAGAGCCTTTGCTGCTCTTTTAAGCCTTATGGGAGGGGCCAATCATCTCCTGGCCTTACTCCCGAGTCGTCCTTTTTGCTTTAGCTGCTCTTGCCTTCTGGCAGTTCTGCTTATGCATGCACTGGGAACAGGCTCCTCTTGTTCCTCTGCCTCTCTGCTGTCCTACTCTGGAGGCTCTGGAGTCCACACATCACTCCCAGATGGCCTTGGCCCCATCTCTGCCTCTGACGCAGAGCCCTCATCTGGGCCTTCCCCAGACTCCAGAACTCACCCATGGTCCTTCCCGGCCTTCTCACTGTCCGACTCTGCTGCTAGCTCTGCAGGCTGCTGGCGGACCATAACAGATATGTTCTCATTTTTAATTGCAAGAACCAGTTAAAAATTACCTGTATCAGTAGTGAAATCCAAATTTTTTACTATCGGTTCTGTGGGTGTGGCTTGGTGGGCGTGGCAGGGGAAGGATACTGCAAAATCTTCATTCCCTCCCTCCTCCTGGGGCCAGCCAGAGGTGGTATTTGCTGGTTCTCCAAACTACTCAAAATTTCCGCTACCGGTTCTCCAGAACCTGTCAGAAACTGCTAGATTTCACCCCCGACCTGTATCATATTGATTAGAAAAGGAAGTATGCAAACCTAGTGTCCATAAAGGCGCCTCTGCATTTTAAGCAAAGATGGCTTTTCCTCATTTCCTAGAACTCTTAATCTACATGAGACTCCTATGTTGCTCTTGTGAGGAGCGGTTTACTGGAGCACTTGTGAGTGATCTCAAGTCTTGTCTAGAGAGGAATTACAAAGAGCAGTACTGCTTGCCAGTGCTTCGCTCAACTAAGATTGTCAGCTCTGCTTTTAGCATTGCCATCTTCAGTTCACCATTCTTCTCTGAAGTCTAGAAAAATCTTATTTTAAATTGCTTTGTTACCATTTTCAAGATTAAAATAAAGCCAGTGTGAGAACTTCATAAATAAGGAGCAAAATATGCTCAGATGTTATTTTGAAAGATGTTTATATTTTCTTCATAAATTATTCAATTAGCATTGTTGATTGGAAAGAAAATTGTGGCTCCAGATTATTTATTGCTATAGTGAGAAAAGTCTAGCTGTCTCCACTTACCCTATTTAGCCTGTTACTTTGACTGCTTAGATTGCCAATGTGCTGGAAGTCTAGTCTAAAAACAAGAATAAAATGTTCAGTGTTGCATGATGGCTTTGCTTAGAATGATATAATGAAAAGAAGCCATTTAAAATGAACAGTTGGAAAAAACAGTATTGGACATCAAGAAAAACATTATTAATTGTAGTATTGTTTATGATATGTCGCACAGTTAGCAGATATTCACACTGAATTTGGCATTTTTATCTACCTATTGAGTCCTTCTCAAGGATCTAGGATAGACAAATGCTGATATTTGATAATTTTAGAGGTATTGTTACAGATATTAATATATTATTTATTAAATTTATATTATTATTATTATTGTTGTTGTTGTTACCATCATCAGTAATAAAAATTATATTCCTGTGACGATATTGATATGATGATGTTATCTAGTTGGGTAATTAAATGGCTGCAAGCAAACAGCCAAGCTCAGAGACCAACCAAAAGTATAAGTATAAGCTGGCGTTAAAAAGTGGCAAAGGAATCTTTTAGATTTTTATCTCCTTCTGTTTACAAAAGAGAATGTCAATAAATGTGTTCATCCTGGTTTCAAATATACGCAGGTTATGGTTTTTTAGTATGTGGTAAGACCCCTTGGATTCAGTGGCTTTTCTTCATCAATCAGTATAGATGTAGGTCTGGTTTCTGTATCTAACTCAAACATTGAAACAGTTGTCTAATTCTACATTTTTGTGTTGATGTAATAGAATATATATAATGTGGTATGGTTTTTTTACATGTAACATATCTGAAAATAAGGATATGTTATGTCTTATATGGAAAATGTACGCCTTTGAAAGAATCACAAAGTTGTATCTGATGTTACTTGATGGAATTATTTTTCCAGTGCTCTTGGTGGATCTTCTGCTCTTCACATTCCTGCTTTTCCAGGTGGAGGCTGCCTCATTGATTATGTTCCCCAAGTATGCCAATTGTTAACCAACAAGGTAATACCCAGAATAAACAAACTTTTTACCAAGATATTACAATATAAGGGCTCTAGAATAGGGTAAAAATCAATTATTCTTGATAAATTGGTAAACCTTATGATCTGAGGGTAATTCTGTCAGAAATTTCAAAACCAAAAGTGAAATTGCCTAATGGAAGGTCACTTTGAGATGATCTAGGAGTAGTTGAAAAAACCATGCAAAGCCTTCTCCATTTCAGCTCTACAACTTGTGTCAGAGTTTTCAACAATCTGATTATGAAATAGTTGGAAGTATTCTTTATTCTTGTTTAAATTGCTCTTGCTTAATAGAATCTTATAAATTATGAATTTATGAAATAAAGTTCCAAATGCATTTCCATAATTATACCGGAATCTATCTTTAGAGATGTTTTTGTTATGGCTCTTTATTGGTTAGTTGTTGTTGTTTTAATTTACAAGTACACAGATCTGTTTTTAAACTGTAAAAAATTGTTCCCTGTTTAGAGTTCCAATTAGTAGACAGACAACTATGTAACATGTGATAAATAAATAGGAATATTGTTTAGAAATTATGAACTGATAAAACATGATAGACATGTTCTAACTGCAACACTTAAATGTTGGCCCAGGAAATTTCAGAGGTGTGAAATACACAAAATTGCTTTTTGATATGAAACAAAATGCTTAGAAACCATAGGCTTCTTCAAAATACTTATGAAATATTGTATGAAATTCCAGATGGATAATATATTGCCATTATGTAAAATAACAGAATCTAATATTATAAAGGTTTAATCAATGTGTTTATCCTTAAAATGTAAAATATGTGTAATTATTATATCTGTTTAATACACCAACCTCTGATGCATGTCAAAATATTTTTCCAGACTTATACTTTCAATTTCACTATATATAATGTATAAGTTATATTATTAGTAAAGCAAAAACTCTCCCAAATTAATATTCTGTATTGTAATTTAGTTTTATCATAATTGCACTCATTTCTTCTTTTCTTTTATAGGTTCAATATGTTATTCAGGGTTACCATAAGAGAAGGGAATATATTGCAGCATTTCTTAGTCATTTTGGAACGTACGTATATATGTTTCACTTTAAAATGGAATATAACCGTAAGCACTAGGTTTCTGTCTATTCTTACTCATATTTACTAAAAATATTTTTGCCACTTGGAGTTTTCCTAAATATGCATATTTAAACTTGGTAGCCCTGAGTTATATTACTGTAGTTATATTATGTTTGTATTTACTGTACACTAATAGATAAATTATGCCATACTATAGGTGGAAAGATTTTTAGCATTTCTTCTTTCTCACTCTATCCTTCAAAATCATCTCTGAAGAGTTGGTGAGAAAAGAGCCAAAAGAAGGGAAAATTATTAACAACAAAAACATGAATAATAGAGATGGCACCCTTTGTTAGTTGAAAGTAGAGGTAGTCAAAATTCTAGATTAATGCTAAATATTAAGAAGACAAAGGAAATCTCAACAGTATAATTAGTGAAATTATAGGTGAAAAAGGTGATAGGTAATTTTGAGGTTTGGATTCGAGAATAGATGGAAGATGAACAGTATGTTGGAAAAGAAATTGGAGGATTAATCCTAAACAAAATCATGACGGAAAAGACTATTTCTATGGGAACAAAAGATCAGAATAGTTAAAACAATGGACTGCTGGCAGAAGCAGTCAGGCTCTTAAATGAAATAAAAACTGACAAGTCCCTTGAGGCAATAATCAGCAAGCAGAAACTCACATACTTTGGATATAGTAAATGGGTGGATGCATTAGAAAAGCTATGTCGAGTGAAATAGAAAAATGGGAAGATAATGGATAACATGGATGGACAGCAAGATGAGAATATGGATCAGGATAGCAGATTTTTGCCCATTTAGTTAATGGGCTAATTAATTTTCACTAACAGTTCCCCATCCAATTCCTGTCAGAGGTCACCTACAAGTGTGATAGATGTGGGTCAGTGCCATGCAGAAGCCTGAACCCGCATTGAAAAAGATCTAGATAATCCATTTCCTCCAGAATTTCCCAGAATTTTTCCTATTTTTGCCATTTTAATTCTGCTGTTATTTCAAATTATTCTAGTTGCAACATGTAGTTGCAACATTTTTAATTCTGCCTTTAAAAGTGTGTGCATGTGTGATTCTTTATTTCAGCTTTTTTTGGTACTGACTACCGAAAAAAGTAGTCAGTAGACTATTGACTACTAATAGAAGGAAAAATTTAAGTACTGTAGTAAATTCTAATCACATTTGCTGCTTAGAAACTGAAGCTGCCAGAAGGAAAGTTCATTGGGTATAATGGGGTCTAAATAAGAACTAGGAAAACAAGAAGGCAATGGTAGCTGCACACAGTAGGTGATAGTGGCCAGAATAGAGTAATTAGTCAATATTGTTTGTGCCTGACTTGAGAGGGAAACAGTGCCTTCTGCCCTATTCATGAATTTATGCATGCCAATAGGAAGGGACAAGCCTTCTGCCTTATTTTTGCTTTGTGGTTCTAATTATATTTTTCATTAATATTTTTTTTAATAGTGGAGTGGTAGAGTACGATGCTGAGGGTTTCACAAAACTCACTTTGTTGCTGATGTGGAAGGATTTTTGCTTCCTTGTTCACAGTGAGTAGTTATTTTCCTTTGGGTACAAATATCTAACTGCTTGAAAATTTAAACAAAAATTAACACGGAAGTACCAAATACAGCAACACTTGCATCTGCCCCCCCCCCCCCAAATCTGTCATGTTTTCTGCATTCTTCATACTTGTGTAATCTCACCTGAAATATCAAAAATGGTTTTAAAAGTAAAAACAAAATAAAATTGGCCATGCCCACCCAGTCACATTACCACCCCCCTGAAGCCACACCCACAGAACCGGTAGTAACAAATTTTAGATTTCACAACTACAAAGCTCTAAATCTAAATCTAGAGCAGGGGTGTCAAACTCAATTTCATTGAGGGCGATTATGTTTGACCTGGGGGGGGCATGGCCAGCTTGATGTCACTCATGTCAGGGGCGTCTGTGGCGGTCCGAGTGCTCTGCAATGTTAGCTGCTCTTCAAAGTCTTGAGTAACTTGGTGGTTGAGACACCGTACAAATTTTTATTGTTATAGAGAGTTTGCCTTCTGGTCGCTTATGATTTTTTAAAAATTTACTTGTTTTAATACACACAGATACCCACTCACACATACCACCTAGAATTATTTAATAATCTTAATTGTATTAAATAAATAAATGTATGCAATAGCTATACTCTCCTGTAACAATTGCTCTGTCTCTGGTCTTCAAATCCTTTCTGCTTTCTCATCTGCATCAGTGGTACCAACGACATCAAGAAGACTATCATTGGAAGATGGTCTCTCATAATTGGCCTGCATTGTTTGTTTTCTCCCCAGGTCACTTACCAATGTGAGACACTTGTTTATCCTAATCGTTTATTAAATTGTTAGTTGCTTTGAGTTGTCATGTCAATAGAATATCACATAAATCGTATTAGTCAATAACTGTGGTACTGTAGTTTGAAATAATTTTGAATAGTTCCATTTCCTGTTCATAACTAAATTCTTACAGAAAGGTTTCAAACCTTGGTAGATGTGTAAATTAAAGTACCTGCAATAGTGCAGCTAAATAGTCCTGAAATACAGTATCAGATAGCAAATGATTCTGTGATAGATGAGATTTCCCACTGAGACTTAAATCTCTCTAGTCTTAGAGATCACCATATTCATTGGCAGTGTTTTGTATGTTAATTGTTTCCAATACCAGTATTGAAGCTTATTGAGAATATGCTTTCAGCAAAGTATGTTTTCCAAGATTATTTTGTAACCAAGATTATTGTTCTTTATTAGTCTCAAAATTCTTCTACAGTTTATAATCCTAATTCCCACTACACAAATTGTTCAAATGCAACAATTTATTATTTGAATTTATGAGCAGTTTCTCCTGCAAAAATTAAGTGCCCATCCCTGATCTAGCTCATCCACTTTTTGTCTTTGTTGCTTCAGAGAGCAGATGATTAGAAGATGTTCCTTACTATATATCATTACGTGTAAACGTCTTTTAAAAGTTCACTTCTTGTATTTGGAATATTCGCACCGAAAATGTCCAGTGCCCTCCTTTCTAATAAAAGTGAATTAGAAAGGAGAAAGGAAGCACACTTGAGACTTGTCAACGCAGTTTATAGTCAGGCAACGCTTTAGTTAGTATATCTTCAAGAGATTGACTGAATCTGTCCTCATCTTCCAGATTTCTTAGCTGGGATTTTCTTTTACTTATATAGCAATGCAGAAAACTAATTTAAAATTTCTATACATAGTAGTTTATTTCTGCATAAGGAATTTTGAAGTTTGAAAACTTTCAAATAGTTTCTCATTAAACTCGAAATTACTGTGCTCCAGGAAAGTCAACAATCAGTATTTAATTATTCATTTTTTTAAAATCTAAATAATATTTTTGTCTTTCTATTTAATTAATTCTAAAGTTACTTTAGAATTAATTGAGAGAAATTATTACAATTGAATTGTCGCCACTGATTAATTTACTCAAACTAGCTGATGCTTTACTATCTTTGTTAAATAACCCAAGGGAATCTGTATTGAGTTATGAAAAATAATGCAAAGAAAATCACTGAAACATGTACCATATTTTACGCACTATAAGACACACTGCATCATAAGACACACAATAGCTTTAGAGGAGGAAAACAAGAGGGGGAAATCTGCCACTGCCTCCCAGCTCTCAAAAGGTCCAAGCTTTGGATCTAATCCAGTAGTAACAACCCTACGTGTGTGGAGGAATACCATCCAGTATTCATCTGGCTAGCATCCTTGTAGCAAATAGCTTGGTCAGCTTCAGCACATTATCGCAGCTCCAGCACATGACTCATCAGGGCTCCGCTCCATTGCACCTACCACCAGTCAACTGAGCTTAGCTGCTGCTGCTGCCGGGAAACACTGGAGCCTTCACTGCTGAGCAGTTGATTGGCGGTTGGATCGGCCTCCCGGAATACCGCTGGTCAGCTGTCTAGGCGATGGGGATCAGCGCAGCCACCAATCATTACTGCCGATCACCGCTGCCATTTGGTCGGCAGTGAAGGCTCCAGTGTTCCCCAGTGGCAGCGAACAGCACCAGTGGTCACAGCCCTGCTGCAATATTTGCTCTATAAGATGCAGAGACATTTCCACCCACTCTTGGTGGGGGGGAGTGCATCTTATGGTGCAAAAAATACGGTAATTCGTGTTTTTTGTAATTTGAGTTTATCTTATCTTTCATTTCTAATAGACTTGTAGTTCTAAACGTTTAATCACATGTGAAGTGTAATCAGAAAAGAATATTAATTTTCTCTATTTTTTTTATTAGAAAAAACAAAAAAGCGTAAAATAAAAACACACGAACAAAAGTTATCTTATTCAGATATGTTATTTTATTTTAGTTTTATGCAAAATCGATGTTTTCATCTGAACTCCATCAGATTTAACTCTATAAATAGTTAAATAATCTCTCTTTGAAAGAGGATGAGTGGTTCAGAAATGTAGAAAAATAAACAATGTGCTGAGGAATAATTTCCCTTTTAAAACTGTTCATATTTGTATGTTAGTTGCTTAATTTTTAATTTGTAGATAAAAGATATGTATTTGAAATTGATTATTACTAAGTGAGTTAAAAAATTGAGTTATAAAATCCAAAATATTGGGTTTTCATAACTTCCTCTCTGCTTAAATACCAGAAATCTGATGTAAAACATCCTGCAATAATTCTCAGCAGATTTTTCAAAGGATGGAGGACAGTTGGGATCACCCTACATGAGCAGTTTCTGTTAATTGATAGTGGTCTCTCAATACCAGCTAGTCTCTTCAAAAGAATGTTATTCTAGGGCATATGGCTTGAGCCAATCATACAAAAGAATTTGGCTGTTCTTCAAGTTCATTAGCATTCAGTCCATATTTGTTAACAGTTTGGTGTAATTCCCTGCTTATGGTACCCTAAAAATTAAAGACTTATTGCAGTTCTCTCTGGATCGCTTGAATGTTTTGTTTGATGGAGAAAAATAATTTTTAGTCAATTATTGTTGACAGTTGTAGAATAGTTTTATGATGGGCTCTAGTAATAAAAATATTCTTCAAAAAGGGTTTATTTTATCAGGACACATTTCTTACACTTCTTCTAGCAGTTAGTCTGATTTAAATTTAATTATGGAATTAACATAAGCCATACATGTTTTTATAATGGAATGTGGTAATTTCTTTTTTTTTTTATATTTATATGCCGCCCTTCTCCGGAGACTCAGGGCGGCTTACAATGTGTTAAGCAATAGCCTTCATACTTTGTATATTTATACAAAGTCAGCTTATTGCCCCCACAAGCCGGGTCCTCATTTTACCCACCTTAGAAAGGATGGAAGGCTGAGTCAACCTTGAGCCTGGTGAGATTAGAACTCGCAGTAATTGCAGGCAGCTGGATGTTAAATGCTGCCTTAATAGGAGGCATTAGCCTGCTACACCATTCAGGCTCCTATTTCATATAATATCATACTGTTTTATCCATTCCGCAGTTGAAGTGAACTGTGTGTCAACTTTTAACCTAACAATAATTTTCAATAATTTCACTGAGTCAAGAATTTCTGATAAATTTCTGAATACTAATGCAAACATTCAATTTCATGGGAAAACATCAGTATAACTGCTGGCAAAAATATTTTGCTACACATTATTATTGTTATTTTACACTGGTATTATACTTTTGGACTAAGTGACAGAAATACAGATTTCACAAATTATTCTTGGTTCACTTGTGTTTTTTTATTATTTGATGACTATCTTGACCTCTGTAAGAGCTAGCCATCTGGTTATCATATGCAGGACAGTGGTACAAAGTTGAGTATATGATTTTCAGTATAAAGCTGATTGTCACAAGCATTCCTTCCCAAATCTCAGCTTCTTTGAAGAGCCAAACCCATTTGTGTTGTCCTATAAATAGAGTAGTCATTCCAATCCATGCTTCTGAGAGTGTTTTGGACTGTTTTAGTCATGTAAAGCGTGAAGTTCCAAGAACTCTTTTTTTTTTTTGCTCTATTTCAGTTTGGTTTGGTATGATTTTCTGAATGATCTTCCCTACACATTCTGAACAGAGTGTACAACCCCAATAGATACATTACAAATAGATACATACCTACCCAACAGGTTCATTACAAAAAAACCCCCATCTAGTTACCAATTTAAGCACAGAGAAAGCAACATACTAAAATTTGCATATAGTCACATACACACATGTATGTGTCTGTCTGTCTGTCTATCTATCTATCTATCTATCTATCTATCTATCTATCTATCTATCTATATCATCATTTATCTAGCGCTCCCACTCCTGTCAGCTCACCACCTCCTGCACTTAAAAAAAAATAAGACCTTCCCAAAAATAAGCCTGAGTGCTTATTTTCAAGCTCAAAAGAAAATATTATTTTCAGGGAAACATGGTATACAAACAAATAATTTCTGGAGTAAATTTAGAGTTACTTCCTTGTTAGCAGTTAGTTTTCCACAGCTGTTTTTAGTGGAAGGAACCCTAAAATATTTTTTTTGTTCAATTGTAGCTTCCACAGAGTGGTTCCTTCACCAGCATACCAACACCAGTATCCCATTTCTAGCATACCAACACCAGTATCCCATTTCTCACCTGTAGACTCTGTATTCTGTTGAAGTCTTCACAAATGCAAATTTCATAACTGATTCTGCTCATCCTTTAGAAGTTTAATGCAGGCTGTTTTAAGGGTTCATCATGGCATAATTAGTCTCTGTAGTGAAACATATTCGGATGTCAATATAATCATGGTTAAGAAAGGTTGCCATAGAAACTGGTACAGCAGAAAGAAAGGGGAACTAAGGGAAAGGCCTTGAAACTTCAAAGAAGATGAAATAAAAGTCATTAAAAGTAAATATCCATATGATGTGTAGCAAAATTGCAAGATTTCTAGCAAAAGATGAGATCGAATGTAATTACAGGCTGGTCATACACCCCGTTTCGAGATGGTGAAGGTGTTACTACTATAGCTACATTTAATAGCAAGCTTTTTTTATTCCTTGCTTGGTCTTACTTCATTTGGTTATGTGTAATTATATTAGCTGCAGTCGCTTTTTCATGTTTGAGGTCAAAAAAGGAAGAAGCCTTAAGGAAGAGAACAGCAGCAGGCATCTCAGTAGGCTACAATCACCAAATTCTGACAGTTTCTGCTAGTTGTCTGTAAGTCTGTGCCCAGATTATAGAAGAGTATAGGAAGTGCGCAGAAATAGCGAAATGGTTGAGTTTGGGGACAGAAGTCTTTCTTTTTTGACTATGATAACCAGAATTAACTTCGTAAACTGATCCTTCTCTGTAGGAAGAGGCGACATTCTTAAGTTTCTTTAGACAACAGACATGCCTGTATCTCTAATAAATAGAATTCAATAGAATTGGTTCATTTGTCTTCAATGATAAGTCAAACTGGGTATTCACAAGAGTTAACAATTGTATGATAATCAATTTAGGCTTTCCAAAGTTTGTAAGCATGTATGTTTGCATTTTTGTATGGGGATGTTCTTTCAGCTCATGACCCATATTCATTTCTGCAGATCCAAATTTACCGTATATACTCATGTATAAGCCAACCCGCATATAAGCCGACCCCCCAAATTTTACCCCCCAAAACTGGGAAAACTTGTTGACTCGTGTATAAGCCGGGGGTGGAAAATGCAGCGGCTATTGGTAAATTTCAAAATAAAAAAAGACTGGTCAAAAGTGCGAGGACCTGTCAGAAATCACTTTTTTCAGCCCTCTGGGTAGTCCTTTTGTGCACATGGACTACTCAGAGCGCTGAAAAAGTAATTTTTGACTGGTCCTCGCACTTGTGACCAGTCCTCAAACTTACGACTGTCCTCACATTTTACGTTTTTGCCCTATCTTGTCACCATGGTGAAGAGAAGCAGTTGTGAAATGAGTGACATGGTTTTAAGAATGCTGCATGGGCATAAATGTGAGGATGGTCATAAGTGTGAGGACCAGTCAGAAGTGCGAGGACTGGTCACAAGTGTGAGGACCAGTCAAAAATAACTTTTTCAGCCCTCTGAGTAGTCCATGTGCACAAAAGGATTACTGAAAGGGCTCAAAAAAGTGATTTCTGACAGGTCCTCGCACTTTTGACCGGTCTTCGCACTTATGACTGGTCATCATTTATGCCCATTGTAGCATTCTTAAAAACGGTGTCACTCATTTCACAACTGCTTCTCTTCACCATGGTGACAAGATAGGGCCAAAACGTAAAATGTGAGGACAGTCGTAAGTTCAAGGACTGGTCACAAGTGCGAGGATCAGTCAAAAATAACTTTTTCAGCCCTCTGAGTAGTCCATGTGCATAAAAGGAGTCCATGTGCATAAAAGAAGAGGGAGGAAGAGAGGAGGAGAAGAAGAAAGGAAGAGGAAGTAGGGAGGAGAAGAAGGGGAGGAAGAGAAAGTAAGAAGGAAAGAAAAGAGGTGGTAGGTTTGAGGAGAAAGATTGCTGTACAATAAAAAAGATGAAAGGGAAGAAAACCAACCCCAAACACATATAAAGATATTAAGATAAAGAATGAATTGTTAAACTTTAAAGAATAAAAGAGAACAAATATGAATAAATAGCAATAATTAGAAACACACATACAAACATACAATGTATTTTCTTTGAACAGAATATTTGGCCGGTTCACAAATTTAAACAGTGTTTAGTCATTTCACTTAAATTTACAATTTCTATATTTCCTTTTTGCCATATTTATTCCTCATCTATTTTTTAAAAAAACAATATTACCCTTCATCCTCATCTCTAATCTTAATCAAATTCAATTTTTCACTTCTATTCTATATTATACCCCTTCCCATTGTCATCTATTTTTATATCCATCCTCACATTGCTTAATTATGTAATATTACAGTTGTTTAATACAAATTCAACATTTTAATATAAATCAATTAGTTATATAACTATCTTTTTTGTATATTAATCAATATGAACATGAATATTCCAATTATTTCCATGCAATCCAATTTCTTACAAATCAATTAATTATATTTACCAATAATAATAAACCAAATAATTTCCCCCAATATTCTTCCAAACCACAACTTAACCATTTCTGCTTTCAACACAATATACAATTAATAATATCTCAATTATTACAATTCCCTATTTAAATAGAGCTTTTTTTTCTTTTGTGTTTTAAAATCTTGAACTCCCCTCTTTTGCCATTTGCCATAAATTTCCCATTGTTTGCACCAGCCTTTTTTGATGAGGAAAAAGAAAAGAAATGTGCCTTAGCAAACAGCAAAGCCAACAAGCTGTTTTAGTTTCGCTTTTGGTTTCAGCAGGAGAAAAAAAAATGTGCTCTTTGCAGCGGGCACCTTTTTGCAGCTGGCACCGATCTTCTCATTTGTTTTCTTTTAACCCTGATCAGCTGTAGGGGGGGCCTTTGAAGCCCTGCCGTAAGAATTTAAAGTTTTTTTTTTCCTCTAGCCATCAGCTGGAACTCAGGAGGCAGTCCCAATAGATTGGGAGTGGGCGGGGTAAGCAAACCCCGTTCTCCCGCTGTTTCCTAGCTTGCAGGGAAAAAGTCATTTTTTTCGTGACCCGCATATACGCCTAGGGGGCGCTTTTCAGGCTGAAAAACGGGCTGAAAAACTCGGCTTATACGCGAGTATATATGGTAGTATATTTTCTACTATATATTGAGCATTATATGATTATTTCATTTAATGGGTTCCTTTCACACATTTTGTTATATGTCCAAAATAACTAGGGATATAGATTTATATTATGTTTTAAATTATGTTAAAAGCCTCATGAAATCCCTTAATAAAAGGAACACCAAAAACAGCTTTTAATGCTTGTCTAAAATGCATGTATAACTAATTATAGTTTTCAATATTATTGTTACATATTTAAAATATTTATATAATTTATGTTTACAAGAACAACAATTGATGTCTCACAAGATAATAATAAGAGCAAAAAAGAACACACAATCACAATATAAATTCACACCGCCTGGATTAGTTCTCTCTACCATATCAGCATATCATTTTACTGAGCCCCAATCTCATCCACTGCCCCACACATATAAAATTTTTAAGATTGTTTTTTTCTTAAAATCTAATAGTTCTATACTTCTACTGGCATATAGGTAGTTCTCGGTTAATGACAGTAATTGGGACCAGAATTCCCATCACTAACTAATGCAGTCATAAATGTTGTGACCTAGGCTTCCTGAATCATTAAAACACACGAGTAATTCAAAAACCTCTTTTATTGTAACAGCTATGAATTACGTTCATTCACAGCTGAGTCCCAATTAGTTGCAAAACGTCCTTCGGGATAATCACCAATCTACGCATCACTCCCAGATGGCCCCGGCCCCATCTCTGCCTCTGACGCAGAGCCCTCGTCCGGACCTTCCCCAGATTCCAGGACTGGCCCATGTTCCTCCCCAGCCTCCTCACTCTCCAACTCCGCTGCCAGCTCTGCAGGCTGCTGGCGGACTACAACAATAAAATGCAGCATCCTGTGTCTGCATCACTTAGTGACAGCAGTTCCTTCAGACCACATTGCCATTGTTAAGAGGTACCTTCTCACATCTTCCTGCCAGCCTTTTTTTTAAAAATTTGATCTATATGTCGCCATTCTCCGGAGACTCAGGGCTGCTTACAATGCATTAAGCAATAGCCTTCATACCTTTGTGTATTTTATACAAAGTCAACTTATTTCCCCCACAATCTTGGTTCTCATTTTACCTACCTTAGAAAGAATGGAAGGCTGAGTCAGCCTTGAGCCTTGGTGGGATTTGAACTTGCAGTAATTGCAGGCAGCTGATCTCAGTAACAGTTAATGACACTGCTTTAGTCTGCTGAGTCACCAGAGCTCCTGGGAAGCCAGTAGGAAATTGCAAGTTCCAGGCACCTTGCAAGCAGGACAGCAGGTGGGGCATAGTGGGGAGGTTGGTTCAGTTGGACTGGAGTTGCTGCTGCCAGTGGGGGAGACTCTGGGAATGGCCAACAAGGTGTGAATGCAGAGGGTCTGAAAAAAGTGACTTATGACAGTTTTTCACACTTAAAACGCTTGCAGCATCCCCATGGTCATGTGATCAAAATTCAGATACTTGGCAATTGACTCATATTTATGATGATTGCAATGTCTCGGGGTCATGTGATCACCTTTGGAGATCTTCTGACAAGCAAAGTCAATGAGGAAGCCAGATTCACTTAACAACTATGCAGTGATTCACTTAACATTTAAGAGGCAAGAAACATCCTAAAATGAAACAAAATTCACTTAACAAATGTCTCACTGCGCAACAGAAATTTTGGGCTTAATTTTGTGGTCGTAAGTCGAGGGCTACCTGTATTTCTCTTTCAATCTTGTCCAAGTACAGCATATCAGTCCAATTTGTCTTAAGGTTTTTCATAGAAAGTAACTAAAGTAAATGATACACAAGAGCTGGAGCAACTTTTATCACTTGTAAAAACCACCGTTGGAAGTTTCCAAGGGTGAGGAAGAAGTGAGGAGAACTAGCCATGTAATTAGCATCTTAAATAGTTAATTATTTTATGAAGGTTCTATCTCCTGATGTGAAGCATTAATACATATATCTCCAGTTTTTAATGTTTCAGTAGTGATTTTCTTTCACAGTGTAATTTTCACACACACAGAAAAATCTTACATTGCTCCCATCCGCCTCCAAATTCTATAAAATAGATACTATTTATTATAATGGGAGAGGTTTCCCATTAACCTTTCATTAAAGGTGTATGTCCTTATGACTTCTCTCAGCTGAAAGGAAGTCAAATTTTTAACTTAATCCAGAGATGGGGAATCTGACCTGAAGTTCATCCTACTAAAGAACAGTTCTCAGTGTTCCTCAGCATTTATTGTGATGGGTGGGACCGGTAAGAGTCAGCAATATGTGACCTATGGAGCAAAAAGGCTGGGAAACTGGAATAGGAGAGGAAATTAGAGACATCTCTTCCCTGTTTATATAACATTTCTGTCTTTCCTGTCCTCACCAGCTTGTTTTTATAGAAAAGAGGTAGGTTTAGAATTTGTGAACCAAAGGGTACAGATAAATAGTAAGACCAACTGCTGGTAGGGTAATCAGTCAGCCAAATGGTAAATAAAGTTAATTTATATGTAAAGTGATGCACGGGGGGGGGGGGGGTGTGGGGGGGAGGCAGGATAGAAACCAGGAGAAAAACCTACCTTAGGTACAAAGTCAATTGGGTGAATTTGGGCCAGTCTCTCTCTCTTACTCTTAGGGGAGAGGCAATGGCAAACCACTTCTGAAATCTTGCCAGGAAAACCGCAGATCCTAATCCAGAAAATCACCATGAGTCAAAACTGATTTAGAGGTACACACATGCACACACAACACAGGACGACATTGATAAAAAGGGATTATGTCTCAGTTTTGCTGGTAAACACTTCAAATGTGAGAAGCAAAATACATAGGGCAAGATAGCCTTGGCCTATGTAAGACTGCTTTTATCCAGTATAGCCACAGGTTCCTCACAACTTATTTATTCCTTTTCTGTATAGTCATAATTACGTCTAACTGAATTCTGCCTTTCTTTTATTTACACAGAAAATACTCTTGAATTTTAAAAAAGTTCTCAAATATCATCTTTCATACAAAGAGGAGTACATTTGTCTCTAGAAGCCCACAAATATGTCTCCCTTGGTTTTTCAGCTCAGCAATTGGTCAGGTTGTTCTTTGTTCTATTACTTATTGCAACAGGGCTTACTCCCAAATTCTTATTAGGTATGCAGTCATAAAAAATTAAAATATAAGAAAAAAAATATTATAGACAGATCTCTCAGTATTGTGGTTTGATGAGTAATTGCCTCTATATGTAATAGCCATACTTTGAAATATGTAGCTCTACTGTAATGTGCTATACAGGAAAATTGCAGTAATAACAAGCACATTTCTACTCATTTTCTGCTTCTGTTTTTATCATCTTATATATTTGCCTTGAATAAAGGTAATCTTAACTTAAGAATGTGAGATTTATAAAGACGGAAGACAATTCCAGAGAGAATATGAATCCTGTGGAGTTATTGTAATAGAAAGCAGAACAGATGGACCATTAATAGCATACCAGAAACTTTATGTTTCCTCCTTTTCTTTTAGTAGTTTAACAAGGTACCACCAACTTTTCTATTCCGTTATTTTTTTTTATAATATACATATAGCTACTTTTATAATACAATCTAGGTTAGTTTCAAGCAGCATCTCTGTATATTGACCATTGGGCATACCTAAAGCATGCAACTATAAGTTATTATAAAACACTGTCAGTTTCATAATCGACGATTCTTGTGTATTATGATCCTGATGTGTTGTCATTCTAAACCCAAAAGTTATTGTTTGAAATTGCTCCAAAAAATTGCTGGATGGAATATAATAGTTTATTAATGAAATTTTGTAGGATCTTTTGTAGGCTTTTGACCTTGATTCTATGTGCATAGATAGGATATGTTTATTTATATTTATATTTTGCATTTTTAAACTGCCCATCTCCCTCAATGTATATCTTACCAACTCTACAACAAAATTGCAGGTAAAATGTTGCTATTTAAAGCTTTCTGCATCTCTGCAACAACTGGGTAGTTACCACAAGTTCTTTCTAATCTTATTGCATTATGTCCAGTTAGTTGATTCCTATTTTCTCCTGAATCCTTACTTCTACCCTGTGTCCCTGAAAATAAGACATCCCCTGATAATAAGCCCAATAGGGCTTTTAAGCCCATGCGCTAAAATAATCCCGTCCCCCACCGAAAATAAGCCCTTCCTAAAAATATTTAAACGCATGCGCAGCTGGTCCCCACCATTTTCTCTGGTTAGGGTTAGGGAGACAGCTGGAAATCAGGTAAGACAGCAAGAGGATCCCCGTCTTGCTCCACACGCTCCAAAATAATAAGACCAACTGAAAAATAAGGCCAAGCGCTTATTTCGGGGTTCAAAAAAATATAAGAAAGGGTCTTATTTTCGGGGAAACACAGTATTTTCTTTTAACTATAAAGTTTATGCAGATATAGAAAAATATCCAAGAATTGTTGGATCTGCTTAAAAATTCCACAGTTTAAATTTAGCCACAAGGATGTCTTTTGTTTCATCAACTCCAATTCCAGTTAATCACTCTGGAGATCTTAGAACTTGGGTAGGCTGGTATGGAGAATGTGGTCTCTTAAAGTATCCTGGATTTATATCATTCTATTCAAAAAGTTGTCCAGATGGGTCCAAATTTAACAGTTGAAAAATGTTAAGGGTAATGATTTGCAGAAAATACTCCCAGAAAAGCATTTCTATTCCTTAAAACCTGTCTTTTTCCTTTATGTTTTTAGAATTGCAATAAAATTAAGTTTTTCTGATGAGATATCGCGGTTCGGCACAGGACTTGTGTAAACCTGTTGGTGAGGTGACTCACATAATGTGAGGTTATTTTTAGAGTCTAGATTTGGGTTATTTGGAATGGGTTTTTTTTCAGCCGATATGCAGATAGATTCCTTTATCGCGGCTTGCAAAGCTTACAAATTGAGCATCCCTTAATAGATGACTAAGCAAAGGGTCTATTGGTACTTCCAGGAATTTACAGATGTGAGTCACTCATCTATTGTTTGCAGAAATACCTATGAGTCAATATGGGTTTGGAAATAGTATTTCCAGTTTTGGGCAGAGTTGCTGAAGCAGTGTTTTTAATCTATCAGATTAATGAAACTTGCAGATGATTTAGTAAAATTCAGCAGTCCCATTTTCATGTGCATTCTGCATGGAAGGATTACGATTGAAGTACTTTTTCATGCAGGTCTCAGCATGTTGATCAGAACCATTTTTTAAAAATCTCAATCCCCTCAGTTTATATTTCTTTTGCCTAAAGCTATTCACTCAATTCAAATCAAAATACGTTTTTCTTAAAGTTGTCCTGGTTGTTTAGCGCCTTTTATGTCTGTCACAAATGCTTTGCTTTTATCTCTACACCTGAACCCATTCTTATTTTTCTGTCATTGTTTCATATCATATCTGTCCATCTCACTGTGACTTGTACTGCTGAAGCATTCTCTCTATTTAATCGCTCTGTCTTTTCTATCTTGCTACTCCAAATTCCCATACAGAAGCTGTTCTCATCTTTTATATGTGTGTGTGTGTAATAATTTCTCTTCTTAACCTTTGCTGAACTCCTCACCCAAAACATGTGTGCATGAAACAAAAGCTGCTTTTTTTTACATAAACCTCTATTTTGCATTTCTTTCCTCTGCTCCTCCTTGTGTTGAAATTTTGGGAGGAACCTGCTTTTTTTTCTCTTTTGCTTATGTAACCTGATAAAGCTTGATAAATTTGAATAATGATGTTTACAAGAGATCCAAATTCAGTCAGCTATTAACTCAGTGATTTAGTACTGTAACACAGCCTATACTGTAAGTTGTTAGAATAAATGGGAAGCTGCATATATGTGTATGTGTGTTTGTGAAAGTATGCCTGTGTGGATATATAAAATTAAAGATGGTGTGTATGAGTATGTATGTATGTATGTACATGTACATATATATATATACCATCTTGAATTATTCAGAGGAAATATGCTTGTATAAAAATAAGCTATTTATTCATTATATATATAATGGCATTTATTTATGTATTTACTTACCTATTTATTTACTTACTTATTTATTTACTTATTTATTTACTTATTTATTTATTTATTGGTTCGATTTATATGCCGCCCTTCTCCGGAGACTCAGGGCGGCTTACAATGCATTAAGCAATAGCTTTCATACTTTTGTATATACCTGCTTAGTAGGGCTTTTGGACGCCCCTAAGCGGTGTTCTTTTTTATACAAAGTCAGTTTATTGCCCCCACAATCCGGGTCCTCATTTTACCTACCTCGGAAGGATGGAAGGCTGAGTCAACCTTGAGCCTGGTGAGATTTGAACTCTCAGTAATTGCAGGCAGCTGGCAGCTAAGTGCTACTTAGCAGCACTTTAATCCGCTGCACCACCAAGGCTCCTTTTTATAACCTGCTGAATTCCAGCAATTGCAGATTTCTGGCAAATATTTGAAATAAATACTAGGCATATTTTAAGTACATTTTAATTAATGAGGCAAGAGAAAAAAACTGAAAGAAATCATTTGGAACTAAGAAAAGAAATAGTCATCCTTGGTTTAAAGTCAGGAGAAGCGAAGTTCTCAGAAAGTGGGGTAGAGATGCAAAGTGCCAGGGGCAAGTCAGCAGAAATGTCATAGCATATACAGGGATGTTCATGGGGTTGGTGTTTGAAAAAGTCAACATGGCCATTAAAAGCTCTACTGTTCCTGTTTCTTATATTAATTGCACATGCAACATACCCCCCAAAAAGTAAATCTGGTAGAGCTTTAATTACACAGTTGTGGCAACGTGATCTTTATTTATTCATATCTTGTAGACACTCTTGAGAGTGGGTGTGTTGTGGAGGGCGAGAGTAGGGAAGAAACAACTTGAGTTGTGTCCACTCAACTATCCATACCTACCCATAATCGAATTCTTACAGTGTGCTGTTAACTGGAAGAATTTCTTCCCAGTTCCTTTGTCTTTGAAATAGTTCATTTGACGTATCATGACGTATCGTGATGTTTTTCCCTTGCGGAGCTGGGGTGGGCGTGGCCTGTGCATGACTTATCCGGCCTGCTCGGGTCGCCAGTTTGACACCTCTGGTCTAGATTGTCTACATGCCCATATTTGCTGCTGCTGCTGATCCTCCTCCTCCTCCTCCTAGACTATGAATATCATTGGCTTGTGGGCTTCCATGTGATTGTAAATTGTAGGTCTTTTCACTTGGTCATGGTTGAACTTGCCAGTTGTGGGGCTCCATTTTGCTTTGTCACAACAGCTGGCTGCCTTCTTCCAAGTGATTTGTTTGGCTGACAGTGGAAAAAAATCAGATTGCTCATGCCACATATACTGGGGTCTCTGTACAGCTCTGATGGGTGAGCTATTCAGATTTGCCACTAGACATCAGTACTGTGTGCACTACTACTCTCAGCCAGTTCTTAATTTTGCTGCCGAACACTAACTGCTCATTGAACATTTGTGGTAACTGAGCATTGCACAATCAGTCTATGGATAGCAATAGTGTCCAGTGATGTGATCAAGAAGCCTCTTTCCCCAAAATTGTAAAAGAACTTAGGGTAGACAAATTAGCATGACAGGCTAGCTGTGAGTAAGGTGATTCCTTCTGTTATCAGTCAGTTGCTACTGCAGGAAAGTCACATGGAACCTCTTAACTGGACAGACCCAGAGACATCTTATGCAAAGGGAAAATTCAGGTATATTACACAGACAATCACAACAGAAGAAAGAGAGAAAAGGTGCTTGTGGGAGGAAGAAGAGAATCATAGGTTCTGGGACCTGACCCCTCAATTCCTATAGATCCAAGTTTTTGTTGTTTAAGATTTCATTATTTGCAGTGTTACAGTGGAACAGATGTCTCACGGGCCATCCGAATGTAAAAAAAACCTACCTAAGGCTTTACAAAATATTTTTTTTCACTGAATAGAAGATTATTATAGCTTGTCATCATGTTAACATATTCAAACTGTGGGTATTGCAACATTGAATTCAGAAATTAATCTACAAAGAAAATAAAAAATTAGGTTGATATGTTGTTTTCAGTTCACATCAAGGATTTCTTGGGAAAATTCATACAAATCTGAACAAAATAGTTTGTCTCCCTTATTTCAAAAAAGTCTTATCTATCATAACTGAATACAGTAATGATAATTATGCAAACCTAAGGCTTGTCTTGTGGGCCTAGTAATATAATACTGGTTTAATGTTATGCACCAGCATTCTAAATTAACTCAGAATGTTTTATTAACATAACTTTGATCACCTGTGCCAGGAACACCTGCAAAAATAATAAATACCTGCCACATGCAATAAAAGGATGAAGATAACCTTGTAGCCCCATAGAGAAACTGAATATGCAAGGAGAATGAGTAAGAACTATAGGTGAATAGCCCATTGTTGAAGTATAGAGGCACAATGACTGGGAAGGGCTGAAATTATTTATCTCTCAGAAAGTAGCACTGTAGTCTGGGGAAATTATCTAGAATATACTAAGGCACTTGAGAAGTATTTTGGAAATATGAACAATGTGAAGGGACATTATATCATGCTTGGTAGACATGTACAAAAGCTAAAAATTCAGTTCTTCAGGCCCATCTGATACTTAAAAAACCCAGCAGTCCCCATCTATAAGATGGAATGCCCATCTCTATCACCAGCTATGTTTTTTTTACACATGTAGACAGCAAATCGTATTGTCTAGTTACATTTTATCTGTGGTTTATTTTGTTATTTATATATAGGATGCTTAGTGCGTTTCAAAAACATTTCAAATTTAAACAGATGTCCATTAAAATGATACATTCAAATTGATCTGTCCATTTCATTTTTGTGCAACAAATCTGGCAAAAATATGATAGAATTTTTTTAAAAAACTGAACGGCCTGTAAATTGAGCATCCTTTAGGCATCTGTTAAATTTTAAAATATTTTAACATACAAGTTTTCATCCATATTGTTAATATAAGATGATAGAAATCAAGAAAGAAAACAAATCGCTAATGTATTTTTTTTCTTTTTTGTTTGTAGTTGACTTGCCATTGTACTTTCCTCGAGATCAGCCAACTTTAACGTTTCAATCTGTCTATCATTTTACGAATAGTGGAGAACTATATTCTCAAGCCCAGAAAAACTATCCCTATAGTCCACGATGGGATGGCAATGAAATGGCCAAAAGAGCAAAGTAAGTTATATTTGGGTGGGATAGTTGTGATATAAGCATTTTTGAACAAGCTTAGTGCTTGTCGGATTTGTTTACTTAAACATGATTTGATGTTCATGCTACTCTATTTATAAGGTAAAGGTAAAGGTTCCCCTCGCACATATGTGCTAGTCATTCCCGACTCTAGGGGGCAGTGCTCATCTCTGTTTCTAAGCCGAAGAGCCAGCACTGTCTGATGACAATTTTGTGGTCATGTGGCCGGCATGACTAAATGCCGAAGGCGCACGGAATGCTGTTATCTATACATACCTGCTTTTTTCACTTCCTATTGCCTTAAGTCCAGATTTCTTCCCATCCTTCAAATCACAAAAGTTCTTGCACAATGAATCAAAACGCCTATGTCACTATTCTTGTTCAACAGATTATAGAAGATCTCTAAGCTCCTTGCTAAATTGCCATATTCCCAAAATTTAAATTGCCTTAATGCAATAAGGAGTGTTTTCACAAAGAGTAAAGCTCCGTATCTGAATATAATCTATTCAACAAGAATAGTGATATAGGGGTTTTGAATAGAGAAAAACAACCATATAAGAAAATTGAAATGGCATGCAAATGTATAATACAGGTTGTCCACAACTTACATCCAGTCATTTAATGGCTGAAGTTTTGGCACTCTGAAAGATGCTTTATGATCTTGAAAAAGTCGCCATCACTCTCTCATGATCACTTGGTCCTGATCTTGGTGTTTGACAGCTTCTTCTCACTTACAGCTGTTTGCCATGTGCCCTGAAATCATGTGATTACCATTTGCAGTCTTCTCTGATGGTTTCACCAGAAAGTCCATGAGGAAGCTAGCAGGAAAGCTGCTGTTTCCTCCCCTTTGTGCACAGATGGGGAAATTCTTTGTCAGATTGGAAGTACGGAGGTCAGATCTTCAAGATCCAAGCTTCATTTCTGTAGTCCATAGCAGTTCTGTCCCACACGTGGAGGGCAGGGGAAATCCCACAGCAGGTTGCAGAAACAAACTTTGGATCTTCAGGATTGCAGTCATTAAGGGAAGTGGTCACATGAACATCTCACTTAATGACCACTTTGCTCAATGACTGAGATTCCTGTCCTAATTATAGTTGTAAATCAAGGACTGCCTATAACAGATTATTACAAGGAACTGGTCACAAGGGATATTAAGACCAGACATCATGGAAATTATAAATTGCTGCACTAAGGCATGTATTGCAGCTGGGTAATACAGTCATTTTGAAAATTGGATTGATAAGAATGTATTCTTTAAATGCCTACATATGCATTCAAAGAATATATGCATATAGACCAAACAGAAATTTTCATTAGTTTGGTACTTCGCCTGCAGCAAACCTTTCTATAGACTCTTCATTTCATAAGTATATTTGAGCAGAAGCGTTTATATATTCAAATTTATGAAATCTACTTCCAATGGAATATTATAGACCCTCCAGCATTTAAGAGAAATACTTTTTTCCTTGTTTCAAAAAGCTAGAATTCTAACTGTGAGTTGATGTAGAGGTGTCAAGGTACCTACAAAATCCTGATTTATTGCAGACAAAAGGCTCTTCATTTGTCAAGTATGTTGAACTTCTGAAAGACTTGGAGTGTTCGGCAACCATCCCACTGGCTCAGATGAGCAAATAATGGTTTCTTCTATTCTTTTGTACCCAAACCTATGGTGCAGTTATGCAACTATACTTATTAACCTTATTATACCATCATTCAACAAGTCTATTGTTACTAGTGTTATTGCTAAGCAACTGTTTGCTTCACTTAACATCAAGAGTTCAAGTGCTTTGTTAAATGACTTCAAAAACCCAAGAAAATGAAAAGAAAAAGAAATAAGGCAATAAATCAAGGGCATAAATATCAGAGGAGGGACAAATGTGTAAAGGTGCCTTACATATAATCATCAAACTGCAAAAGTGTTGAAAGACCAATAAATTAGAGATTGCTGAGCAACATAAGGATTCCTTCCGGGTAGCAGACAAATATGGCGGCTCCATATTGATCGCCGAGGACGAGGGGGCGATGTTAGGCTCTTTCGGAGGTGTTGGGGGACCAACTGACCATCTTGCAACCCCCACCCAGCAAGCTGAAGTGTAGCCGGCTCGAATCGAGCCGCAGATGGAGCCAGAAGATCATTAAGCCGCCGTGGAGGTTGTTAGGGATGTGTGGCAAGTGGCAGGCAGTGGCGAGCGCTAAGACCGGGGCCTGGCTGTCACGAGCCAAACGGCTGCTAAGCTAACGCGGTTGAAGCAACGATCAGAAATGTGGCTATGGCGGTGGCAGCGGCAGCGGAGACTGCGGCGATGGTGCCTGGGCTGCAGAAAATCTAATCTGCTGCAGGCTGGGCGCCGTGGGCGGCGAAGCAGGGCCGGTTGCCATGGCTACAGGGGCGGAGCTGGCTGCCATGACACTCACAACAATGATGACGACAACAATAACAACAACAACATCGGGAGACTAGGCTGTCCTCTTCGTGATGATAGAGAGAGCTTTGCTGCAAACGACTACTTCCCCCTCATTATAATAGGAAGGGGGCCTGGACAACTCCCCCTTAAATATTAAAGGAGAGGTTTCAACATAATTACCTAAATGGCCCTGTCTAAAAGAGCATGATGGTGATGGGGGCTGAAAAATGAGGACATAATTCTTTTGATCTTCCCCTCAACCATTTCTCCCCCCCCCCTACTAGACCTAGACCTAGTTTGGGCCATTCAGCGAAACCTTGCAGCTGCTTGATCAATTTACAGCCTTCATTTTAAACATTTTTAAACATTTTCCTCCCAACTATCCTGATTGTCCTGGCTATCCTGATTATTCGATCTCATCTCTTCTGCCTGGATGCTCCACCTTACTTTTCCACCTTACCTTCAGATTTGCTTGTATCAAAAAGGGAGGAAGCACAGACATCGAGAGTCTTGAACGATTTATCTATACATCTATTCACTTGGATGGGATGGACCATCTCCTCTACTGTTTTTGAAACTGTAGACTGGTCACTATGAGAAGGCAGTCATTAAGACTCTTATCCCCCTTTTGGACCAACTTATTTAATCACAAGACTTCCCATCACCATGAAAGGGTGATGGTATTCCGATGTTATAGTATACCGGCTTCCTTGTACAACTATCCACCTTACCTTTTTGTCTTAACCATCTATTTTAAACCATCTTTAACACCTTTAAGAAGAAAATTAGCCTTTCATCACTTCCAATTCCATCTCTCCTCTAATGTATTCAAAAACAGAACTCCTCACACTGCGAGATTCCCCCCTCTCGCAGGTTTGGCCCTCCCAATTATCTAGGGCCGCCCTCAAGGACGGGTTTTGGAATCCCGAGAGGTGGTATGCTAAGAACCGGAAGCTTTGGGGTTTTTTAGATAGTTTTTCAAACTCTATTTTAAAAAGATCTGGGAGGAGGGTGGTTTCTAATGTAAATAAGGAGGCTGGGGGACCTCCCGGGAGGGGGGTGGGTTGTGTGGGTTCAGGGGTTAATCTGCAAGGGACGGGGTCTAGTCCGGCTAAGGAGCACGACGGAGGTGATACGAAATCCGGAGTCAAGGAGGGGGTTAGAGCTTATACTATCGGTAGACATTACATCAGTACTATAGGTGGGAGGGGCAGATATGGCGGGAGTAGGGGGCCATATCAAGTGAAGGGAGTACGCGCTCGCTGTCTTCAAGCGGTGGCATGCTCCGGCCCCCAATGCTCTGCTCGTTCCCCAGGTTGCACAGACCCTCAGGCCCTGGACCTTCGGCTGATGCTATGCAACGCCAGGTCTGTGGTAAACAAAGCCCCCCTCATTTGTGATCTTGTTCAAGAGGGGGGAGCGGACCTGGCAGGTATTACGGAGACCTGGCTGGGCCAGGAGGGAGGGGTTTCTCTCATAGAGATGTGCCCACCTGGTTTCCGAGCATTTCATCAGCCAAGGTCACAGGGGAGGGGTGGGGGGGTGGCAGTTATCATTAGAGAAGGTCTTGGCCCGAAGGAGGCCACTGTTCCTCAGACGGTCGGATGTGAGTCCCTCCTTGTGAAGTGGGGTCATGGGGTACAGATGGGCTTGCTAGTTACATACCTGGCTCCCTGCTACGTGGCGGCAGCCCTGCCTGAGCTACTCAACGTTATAGCCGCGGTGGCGGTTGATATCCCTAGACTTATAGTCATGGGAGATTTCAACCTGCCATCCGTCGGTGAGGCGTCTGAGGTGGCTCAGGAGTTCATGGCTTCCATGACGGCCATGGACCTGACCCAGTTAGTTCATGGCCCTACTCACACTGAGGGAAACACGCTGGACCTGGTTTTTGTCTCTGGTCAGTGGTTGAGTGATCTTGAGATAGGGGATATAGTGATTGAGCCCTTGTCATGGTCGGATCACTCCCTCCTTCACTTTGACCTTCGAACCACCACACCCCGCCGCAGGGAGGCGGAACCGATAAGGTGGTTCCGCCCCAAGCGCCTGATGGACCCAGATAGGTTCCAGAAGGAGCTTGGGCCATTTCCTGAGGCTCTGGCACATGGCTCGGTCGAAGACCTGGTGGCCACCTGGGATAGGGAGGCTGCCGGGGCCTTGAATCGAGTCGTGCCTTTGCGGCCTCTGACTCGACGCCGATCTCGCCTGGCTCCTTGGTACACTGAGGAGCTGAGGGAGATGAAGCGTCGGAAAAGACGCCTGGAGAGCAGTTGGAGAGCCAGCCGATCTGAATCTGACCGAACACTGGTAAGATCTCATATTAAGACTTACCTAGTGGCGATAAAAGCGGCAAAACATAACTATTTTTCCGCTCTTATTGCATCATCAGATAACCGCCCGGCCGCCTTGTTTAGGGTGACCCGCTCCCTGCTCCTTCAGGAAGCACGGGAAGACCCCTTGGAGGGTAGAGCCGAGGATTTTGTTCAATATCTGTATGATAAAATCGCTCAGATTCGGGAACACCTGGACTCTGACATAGTAGATTCAGAGGAAAGGATGGAGGCAGGTCTTGAGAATACCACCTGGAAAGAGTTTGATTCTGTGACTCCCGAATATGTGGACAGGATACTGGGGAGGCTGAATGCTACCACATGTTTATTGGACCCGTGTCCCTCCTGGTTGGTGCTGGCCTCTCGGGAGGTTACACGAGGCTGGCTCCAGGGGATTATAAATGCTTCTCTGAGTGAGGGTGTCTTTCCTGCTGCCTTGAAGGAGGCAGTGGTGAGACCTCTCCTCAAGAGGCCTTCCCTGGACCCGGCAATATTGGCTAATTACCGTCCAGTCTCCAACCTTCGCTTCGTTGCGAAGGTTGTTGAGAGTGTGGTAGCACAACAGCTTCCTCAGTACCTGGATGAATCATCTTATCTGGATCCGTTCCAGTCGGGCTTCAGGCCTGGACACAGCACGGAAACGGCATTGGTTGCATTGGTTGATGATCTCTGGAGGGCTCGGGACAAGGGTTGTTCCTCTGCCCTGGTCCTATTAGATCTCTCAGCGGCTTTTGATACCATCGACCATGGTATCATGCTGCACCGGCTGGAAGAGTTGGGAGTGAGGGGCACCGTGTTGCGATGGTTCTCCTCCTTTCTCTCTGACCGGTGGCAGTCTGTGTTGGCAGGGGGGCAGAGATCGACCCCGAGGCCCCTTATATGTGGGGTACCACAGGGATCGGTTCTCTCGCCCCTTCTGTTCAACATTTATGTGAAGCCACTGGGTGAGATCATCCGTGGTTTCGGGGTGAAGTACCACCAGTACGCTGATGACACCCAGCTGTACATCTCCACCCCAGACCACCCCAATGATGCCCTTGAAGTGATGTCCCGGTGCCTGGAGGCTGTACGGATCTGGATGGGGAGGAACAGACTCAGGCTCAACCCATCCAAGACCGAGTGGCTGTGGTTTCCGACATCCCGATATAGTCAGTTGGTGCCAACGCTGACTATTGGGGGCGAGTCATTAGCCCCCACGGAGAGGGCTCGAAACTTAGGCGTCCTTCTGGACTCACAGCTATCTTTAGAAGAACACCTGACGGCTGTGGCCAGAAGGGCTTTTTATCAGGTTCGCCTGATACGCCAGTTGCGCCCCTTTTTAAATCGGGACTCATTAAACACGGTCACTCATGCCCTCGTCACTTCCCGCCTGGACTACTGCAATGCTCTCTACATGGGGCTCCCCTTAAAGAGCACCCGGAGGCTCCAGTTGGTCCAGAATGCAGCCGCGCGGGTAGTTATGGGAGCGATGTGGCGCTCCCATGTGACACCCCTCCTGCGCGAGCTGCACTGGCTTCCTGTGTTCTTCCGGGTGCACTTCAAGGTTTTGGTTACCACCTTTAGAACGCTCCATGGCTTAGGACCGGGCTATCTTCGAGACCGCCTTCTGCCACCAGTACCCTCTCACCGACCAGTACGCTTCCATAGAGAGGGGCTTCTCAGGGTGCCGTCGGTCAAACAGTGTCGACTGACGGCCCCCAGGGGGAGAGCCTTCTCTGTGGGGGCACCCACCATGTGGAACAAGCTCCCCCCGGAGATACGGACAATCCCAGATCTCCGCGCTTTCCGCCGTGCCCTCAAGACGTTTCTATTCCAGCAGGCTGGCCTGGACTAACCTCTTCTAAAATTGCTCTTATATTTTTAAATCTTAATCTCATAAATTTAGAGTTTTAATTTTAGGTTTAAGACCAAATTATTTAATTGTATTTTAATCAATTCTTTAAAATATTTGTATTATATGTATTTTATCATTTGTCTGTACACCACCCTGAGTCCCCCGGGAGTAGAGCGGTATATAAATATAATATAATAATAATAATAATAATAATAATAAATAAATCAATATAGCACCTAAGTCTTTTAAGTGGCTAACTTGAAATGAGTTAGGAGAAAAAGAGAAAGCAATCATCAAAACATATGATATACCTTCAGTCATGAAGGCAAGTGACTCATGAAAGTAAGTATCGTGGTTTTAGAGTAATATTTTATTTATTTAATATTTATTACATTTATATGCTGCCTAGCTCCCTTACATGGTGAGTCTGGGTGGCTACATAGTGACTCTGGCGGTAATAAATTAGTAGTTAAGCCACTAAAATATAGGGAAATTTTATCCCTGATAGTAATAGCAGAGATGTAATTGGAGCTGGAAGCTTTAATTGATTAGTTACTACACAATATTGGATTGATAAAAATATGATAATAAAAATAGAAGGATATCATTAATAATTTCCCAAGAATCTATATATAATCCCTTTCCTGGACCAATGGGCACTCACAATTACTCATGCCTTGGTCACCTCCTAAATGGATTATAATACATATAATGCAACATGCTCTACCTGGGGCTGCCCTTAATGCACTCATGTTATATCTCAGTTCTGTGAGCTGCACTGGCTACCAATATGCTTCTGACTACAATTCAAGATGTCAATGGAGGAGAATAGAGGTAGCTCAAGATTGAACTGTGGAGTCCTTGGTACTCTCTGAGCTTGTTGTTTGCTTGCAGAAAGCTCCAAGGATTCAACAATTCAAAGTGTGGTTGTCTCCTGTTAAAGGATTTTGTCATTGAGCTGGTTTATTTTCAGACTGCCTCTCTCCGGTTGGTTCTGTCCATCCCATTTGGCTTGGCAGGGAATACATGCTGAGGGTCCCATTGATTATGTAATGCCATCTTTCCATACCCAGAAAATGTGCTCTTTTGGTCACAGTGCTTACTCTTTGGAACACTATTCCTTCCAAAATGAGAATGACCCCAATCCTGCCACGTTTTCACATGTGTTTCCAAGTGAGGGGTTTAGACTATTATATGGAGCCAGTGAAGTTCTTAACCTGTGCCATATTGGTTTATTTGAGTTGCTGTTACATATATTTAAGTTTTATGCAGTTTGGATTTGTATTTTGTGTTTAAATGTCATTGTCTTGGTTGGGTGCGTTTTTCTTATTTTGCCTTTCTAAGATATTTATTTGGGTTTAATCAAAGTAGCAAAAGAATGGCTATAAATCAATATTTCTTCTTTATTCTTCTTCCTCAAAAACTTGGGGAGTCATAGATAAGACAAATGGTACAAGTTTTTAAAAAACATTTTGTGTAACTATTTTAGTATAATTTGGTTTCTAGGTTGAATATAGCAATGTTCTTTGTTGTTCTTTTCCCAGTTTTATTAAATTTCAGTTAAGTACACATAAATCTTTCAGTACAGTCCTATCCAGAAGATGAAATGTAATTAACAAAGCACTTTTTCGTGACATACCCTATTTCCCCCAAAATAAGACATCTCCTGATAATAAGCCCAATCGGGCTTTTGAGCGCATGGCAATAAGGCCAAGCGCTTATTTCAGGGTTCAAAAAAATATAAGACAGGGTCTTATTTTCGGGAAAACACGGTAGATATCCTCAGACAGCAATTTTTCTGTTTCAAGATAATTAGCACCAGTAAAATGACTTTCATGTTTATGAAAAGCACATTGAGTCTTGTATGTCAAATTTTCACAGCAGAAAAAAAATAGCTGTGTGAAAACCAGGAAAAAGTGAACTGATGGAAAGTGGGGGCGGGGGGGGATGTTAAAGAAATACATTGGTGGTGCTGTCTGCTAAGAATGGGTAGAGAAGAGGAACAAATGAGAAACATTGGAGGGAAAAGATCTTCCATCCAGCCCACCTCCTTATTTCCCATATGATGAATGGAAGGGAACAAACAAGCATGGTAAACAAGCTGAGAGAAAGATTTTATCAGTCAGATTTAGAAGGAGGCACCTATCCATTTCTTTCCTGTCTGCCGAAGGCATCTAGTAAGTGTAGGAGAAGGTCAAAAATCCCTTCCCCTCCTTTCTCTTCTTACGTAATGAAGAAACCCTCTAAGGCAGGGGTCTCCAACCTTGGCAACTTTAAGACTTGTGGACTTCAACTCCCAGCAAAGCTGGCTGAGGAATTCTGGAGTTGAAAGCCACAAAGTTCCAAGTCTTAAAGTTGCCAAGATTGGAGACCCCTGCTCTAAGGTAGACCGGAGTAAGAAACTGACTCAGTATAGACATACAGCTAATTTTATTAGAACAGCTATAGTCACAGAATCTCATAAATGCTGATGTATTTTCCTTCCTCGCTTTTTTAACTTCATGTGAATTAACTAGGCGACAAGGGAGGAGGCTGCCTGAGACAGTTTTGTAACATACTTTCAAAGGCCAGTTTAATTTATCTGATTGTCGCCTTGGTAGTAGTTCTTCTCTCTGTCCTTCAAAGCCATCCTCTATACTCAAACAGAAAACAGCTTGCTCAGTTTTTTCCCTCTCTCGCTCTCTTGGCATTAGTGATAGTCAAACATCAGAAAAGGAATGTTATCTTCATGCCCAGATGTCGACACCTATCATTGGCCATTATGAGAACAAATGGACTAAATGCTGGATTGATTTGTCCTTGAATGGAGTCTATCCTCCTAGCTGTTAGGGCAAATTTAATTCATAAAAAGTAAATTTAGGATTACATTCCAGTAAAATTGGTGGAAAGCCGACATAAAGGAAATTGCTGATTTTGTTAGCTCTCTTCCTCCTTCTCGACCTCTTCTTCTTCTTTGCTTCCACCTGAAGAACTAAAGCTGAATTATATGTGGGCAAGGGGGAGTCTGTGCTTTCTCTTTTATTGAGCTTTGAAGAGCCTTGGTTTAAAAGTATTATTTCTGATCTCAGATTTGAGCACATTAACCCTGTTAGTTTTTGTGCAGTGCCAGTTTGTGCTTTTATTTTATTTCTGAAATTTGAATTGCTATCTTATTCAAGACTATGGCTGATGTAACACAGAAGCAAATAAAAGCAAACAAGTGAACTGGGGTGTCATATTCTTACTACCATATATCTTTCAATTATAATTCGTAGTGCCTATTTTACATTTTATGATGTTAATACTGTAAATAGGAACAAAGAAAATATGCAGGCTCAAATAAATACAAATATGAATCGTGTAGCAGAACTGTGAGTGTTAATAACTAAACTGAACATGAGAAGATAGCATAGGGAAGGAGAAGGGTAATAGAAACTTGGGATGGATTCATATAGAAATTCACTTTAATATCCCACCCTAGAGAAGACATCTATGCTAGGTCCAAGGCTAATCCCATTTTATCATCATAAAAGCTGCTTTTGCAAAAAGAAAAAAAACCCATGGGGCTGGGGAATGTGCAATGAAAATTGAAAACAATTATAGATGCAAACAATTCATGATGATATGTAGTAACTATAAATCATGGTTAATTATGAAGAAATTGTTTTCCTATATATGGTATAGATATAAAACACATACTGGATTTTTGTTTCCATGTAGGAAATCTTATGCTTTCATTTTCTTAAGTAGGCAATTGAATCTAAATAAACAGAGAATTCTTGCCCATAGTTTTATGTCATAACTAATGTTTTCCAGTTTGTGCATGAAGAATTGGGTGCTATGTGTGTCTCTTTGAAGACATGTTCTATGCAGTTCCTTCAGTTCCCATGAAGCTTCAGAAGGAGCAGGAGAAACTTGAATTGATTATTTCTCCTGACATATTTATATCAATCATACTTCAGATTTTAATCTTTCTGTTTTATAGGCACACCTAATGTCTTTTAGTAGGCTATTTGGATATGCATATATGTATTCATTCATTTAGTAATCAGAAGAGGAAACAGCCATCCTTCCATTCTTTCTCTTTGTGATTAAAAATAATAGGATATGTTGGGCAGGCATAAAGATACAAATGTCTTTGATTTCAGGCCATAGTTCATTGCTGCCCATATGCCTTCCTCTCACAACTTGCTGGAGTTCACTTTATTTGGCCCCATTGTTCCAGATGTTTCATCCACTTGATCACACTTAGTTTTTCTTTCATTTAGTATCAACTCCAACATTGCATGTGTACTGTATATTAAAGTTCCCCCTGTGTTTACTTGGCTAAGCGAATTAAACATACAACATAGCAGCTTTTTTCTTCATGTTACACTAGAGCTTACTATTTTCTCTGGAGCTTGTCTGCCTGTGTTTCTATGGCAGTATTGTATCTGATATCATCGATTTAGCACTTGATTACATAGAATCATAGGGCTGGAAGGGGATTCAGAGGTCTTCTAGTCCAATCCCCTGCTCAAGGCAGGAGACCTTCTACGATCCCAGTCAAATGGAATCCACTCTATTTTTGAAAACCTCCAGTGATGGAATCCACAATTCCAGGAGATAAGGTATTCCATTGATTAATAGTTCTCACTGTCAGAAAATTTCTCCTTACTTCTAGGTTGGATCTCTCTTTAATAAGCTTCTACCCATTGCCACTTCTTCAGCCCTCTGGTGTTTTGGAAGGTTTGATAAGTTCACTTTCATTATACTTTGAAGAGTTCCAGCAGCTTAATTCCAAGTCACATTCAGAGATTCCCAAAGGTGGTGGCTGAGTTTTTTTATGCCCAGAAAGGACTGGAAAGTGAAAGAACATAAAAGAATAGAGAGATAAGAGTGGCAAAACCGAAAGTAGAAAATCCAGTGAAACACAAAAATTGTTGGTGGGATTTTTGATGGACTGTGATTTGGGGGATTTTATGGATTTTGGTGGTGAATTTTTGAAAATTGGAAGCTTTAGAACAGGGGTATCAAACTCAATTTCATTGAGGGCCACATCAGGGTTGTATTTGACCTCAGGGGGCTGGGATGGGCATGGCCAGCTTGATGTCACTCGTGTCAGGGGCGCCTGTGGTGGCCTGAGCATTCTGCCGGCGAAAACGGAGTCCAAGCTTCATTTTTGGCTGTGACGGCCTCCTGCAACCCTCTGACATCAAAATCGGACCTCAGGAGGCAGAGGCACTGCGGGCCAGTCCTTCACTCTTTCCAGGGTGGCCTCACAGGCCAGATCTAATCACCCATGGGCCAGATCCAGCCCGCGAGCCTTGAGTTTGACACCCCTGCTTTAGAAGAAAGATGGTGATACAAAGTTGACTGAAGCTTTTGTGGCTTCAAGAAGAAAGAAAGAACTAGACAAGGCAGAACAACAAAGAAAATGGAATGCTGAATCTGTTCATTAAATACCATTTACAATAACCGATGGGTTAAAATTCCAACATCTAAAACTTTCACTTATTGTATTCTTCAGCTGCTTAGCACCTAATTATCATCACTGCTCCAGAGGGTCCATTAATTCAATACTGTTATAAGGACAAATAGAAAACCAATAAAACATTAACACTGATAATGGCTTGTAAAAGTGCAAATTTTACTGCAGTGTAATCAATGCATGTTCATGACAGCGGATGGCAATACAATGGAGTCTGGCTAGTTGAATCGCTTTTTTAATGTACAGCTTGAAGAGTGTTGTCTTGCATAGCTAAGTGCAGGTCTTAAGGCATAATATGTTGATTTTGACAGGTGCCTGCCAGGGATCTTCAGTGCTGTCATGCATAATATAGATTCCAACCAAATTAGGAAGGCTTGGGAAACTTACTTCTGGCCACTTCTCATTAAATTTTTGACTGTGGCAAGGAAAAAATAATGATTAAATCTTGATGAGAGATATGAATATGTGAGGTGTTTGACAGAATATAGAGGGGTTTTTTTTAATAACAAATGTATAGCATCTGTACACATGTCAGCAGTGTTTTTTTCCAAGTGAAGTCTAAATAGAATTTTCCTTATTAAATAATGAGTGGATTTACAATCATGTTAATAGTTTTTATTAAATGTATAATCTTTTATCACTATTTTTTCCAAGTGGTGTTTTTTTCTGGTGCTAGGAAATAGATGCTCTTTAGCTATATTTTGATGTAAGTACTATATTCTTTACAAAGATATTTCTGTTCAATCAAATAGGGACTTTTCTTTCAGAGGCATGTCCCTGATCCCCAATTGCTAAGAAATGTTGATAGATGTGGTTGATCATTATCTAATTTTGGTAAATTCTGTAGAAGTAAGCAGGAAAATAATATATTTAAGAATCTTTGTTGACAAATGTGGTTCTTAATGTAAGTCTTAATTTACTCTAATAGGTCATAGTATGCAGCAGTATTTTCAAACTATTTCACTGAGTACCAATCTAAATATTTTAATAATGACCTAAGGATTTGGGGCGGTGTGGTGGCTTAGTGGTTAAGACACTGGGCTTGTTGGCTGGAAAGCCGGCAGCCCAGGTTCAAGACCCAAGCACCTTGTGATGAGGTGAGCTCTTGTCCTCACCCCAGCTCCTTTCAACCTAACCGTTCAAAATCATGCAAATGTGAGTAGATAAATAGGTACCACTTTGTCGGGAAAGTAAGTGCTCCATGATGTCAAGGTGGCCACATGACCATGGAAATATCTCCGGACAGCGCTGATTCAATGGCCTTGAAAGATGAGCACTGCCCCCTAAATTTGGCAATGACTAGCAGATTAAAATCCACAATAAGTCCTTTACTTTTGCTAAGGATTTGACTGATTTCCATGTTCATAAAGAACTGAACCTCCCAGGATCAATTAATAGCATTTGCAAAGAAGAAGCAATGTAGAAAATAAAAATAAACACTCAACTATAACTTAATAACAATAGAAAGCATAAATAATGACTTAGAGAAACAAAACCCCATGTTTAAAAACTTGCAAGAACAGAAGAATACATACCGGTAAATGATTTTCTTTAAGCATGGGATACATTAATCCGATGAACAGAACTGTGTATCTTATGTAGAAAATATCTAGAAATCTAACTACATACCAATGTTTGCAAAATATAATTTCCTTTTAATACATGTTCAGAAGAATTTATGAATTGCATACGCTGTAGAATATGCTGATGGTTTTCTAATCTGATTGAATATGAGTTATGACTTATTTAATGTTATTGTTGTATTGTTATAACTAGTAGCGTCATTCTTCATAGTGTATTTTCATTCCTCATAGTGTATTTAGATGATTCATCAGCTTAAATGATGTCTATTTTGAAAAACGTTGTAGGTGAGACAGTGGTTGTAGACCATTCATATACAAAAGTTGTATATGAATGGTCATTGTTTCAAAGATATTTCCTTACCAGATCCCATAATGCCTTCAACAATGGCAGAGGTTTTAATGTACTTGAAAAGTTATTTAAAATAGAGAGATTTTCAAAGCTGTATCTCCAATTCAAGGTGTTAGTTATTACCTTTAAAGCACTTTATGGCATGGGTCCAGAGTATCTTATCTCAGGAGCTATCTTACCCCAATGGGACTAGCCTGTCCAACTCATGCCAGTGGAAGAGGTCTGTTGTGGATCCCATCTGCTAAGGAATTAAGCAGGCAGGGTCAAGGAGAAGAGCTTTTTCTATGTTGGCCCTGTCCCTGTGGAATATTCTATCACCAGAGGTGACAACGTCTCTCATCCCTTTGGCCTCCTGAAAGGGTATTTAAATTTGGTTTTGCTGGTTGGCTTGAGGCCCCAGTGGAGATGGTTGACAGGGTAAGAAGACCTCAGCCCCATGCCGTCCATCTCTCAATCCCAGTTTTTTGTACGGTTTTAAATATTTAATTTGCATAATTTAGTATTATAATCATTTTCTTATTAAAATCTGTAAGCTGCTCAGAGTCGCTTAATAGGGGAGATAAGTGATATAAAATGATGATGATGATGATGATGATATTATTATTATTATTATTATTATTATTATTATTATTATTATTATTTTACAGTAATCCAGCATGGTCATCTCGTTTGCTGTGTATACTGTCAAATAATAATAATAATAATAATAATAATAATAATAATAATAATAATAATAATAATAAT